>DF361070.1:17077-47848 GCA_000787875.1 Solanum virginianum | reverse complement strand
GGGGGGGGGGGGGGGGGGGGGAGAACTGAACAAATAAAATGAAGAATAGAGCCCTTCCTTAACCTCCAAGACAATCTTCAAATGTTCACCTTAGGAGAGTTCTTAAGACAGAGCTTGAATAGATTTTAAGGGTGTGTTTGGTATGGAGGAAAATATTTTCCATGGAAAATGTTTTCCAGAAAAATGAGTTGATTTCTAACTCATTTTCTCATTTTTGGTTGGTGTGTGAAAAATATTTTTCAAAAAATATTTTTTATTGTTTGGTTAATGAATAAAAATATTTTTTAGAAAAAAACTTCTATTTTTAGCTAGAGAATAGAAATAATTTGTAGAAAAATAATTTCTGACATGAAAATAGCTTCAAAATTTAAAGTATTTTTTAAAAATAAAGATTTAAATTCTTTTTTGGAGGGTGGGGGTGGGCGGCTAGGGGGTAGGTGGGCGTGGGTGTGGAGTAGTGTAAAAAAACTTTTAATTTTTTTCAGGGGAGGGGGTGGGGTGTTATTTGGAAAAATGACTTTGATTTCGAAAATTCGATTTTGATACTTAATTGATTTAAGCAAACCAAATTCTTGAAATTAAAATAAAGTCGTCACTTAATTTTTAGGAAAAATCAAGAAAACCTTTAAAATATTTTTAAAAGAATTAAACAGAAAAAAATCTTTTAAAAATCCAAAGAAAAGGTTCGAGTTCTCATTTCCACTTCGAGAAGGTTTTACGTACTCGAAATGGCCGCTAACACGCGGTTATCCGGCGATTAGGAAATATTGACTAACTTTAAAATGGTTTAAATTAACTAAAAGATTTGAAACATATTGAAAAATTCTAAGTAATTTAAAACTCAAATACACTTGGCTAATTTAAACTAAAATATCAAAGGAGAAAAAATCCACATTTTTATTTTATTTTATTTTATTAAAAAAAGTCTACAATAAAACACCCTTTCAAATAAAATGAAAATAAAACAATAAAAATAACATAAATTGTTTTGACATGTTGAGGATTTTAATTAGAATGAAACAAATAAAAATGTTAGAGTTAGATAAGTATAACAAACAAATAAATATACAATAAGTAAGAAAATAAATAAGATTGGGCTTGGCAGACCCAATTTCAATAACTTGTCATAATTCTAAAGATTGGGCCTGCTTGGCACATTAGTTCCTCTTATTGCTGTACTCTTTAGGGCTTTAAGCCTCATCCCTGTTATATACACCCAGTGTATATTATGTGTATATCAGTGTATATACATTGATTTCTTCGTGTATATTCCTATCTCATCTTTATAAATCCAAACTAATCTATGTGACAGCTTTTATGACTCGCGGAGGAAAGTATTTAGGCCTCCATGGCCCATCAGAATCTAAGGAGGAGTCCCAAAATGCGCTCAGAGCCAAATCATGCAATAACAATAAGGTGAAATTAATATATTTAGTATTTTAACTACATAAGCAAAGCAGTGAAGGAAATTTGCTTAATAAAAGAGACAAACAAATAAATGAAATTAATGCATGTTTTAGGATTCAAAATGGGAAATTCATAGCGATACAGTCTACAATTATACAAAATGGCTTGATATGATTGTATTTGATGGCATAGAATATTAAAAAGGATTAAACTACAGCTAACACACTATCATTAGATGCTCTCATCACAAATTTTGAAAACCCCACATTCTTTTTCTTAACCTTATCATAATTCCTCACAGGCCCACCCAAAGGAATGATCAACTTCCTAGCATGCACAACTTCAACAGAATATCTCACAACAAATTTTGAAAACCCCACATGTCTTCCCCAAATTTTATTACACTTCACTACAGTTAGAAATTAGAATATGTGTATGGTAACGCCATTAGAGCAAAAATGATTTGTTTGACATTTTTAAACATGAAATCCATGTGATCACGATAACTATCGTAGATTAAATGAGTGAAAATGAGCATGAAAATTAAACAAAATACTGAGTTAGTTATTGATCTAAAACAACCTCATACATAGTTTTTTCTTGATGACACTGATTATGTGATTAGCTTCTGATTTTAGACCAAATTAAAAATCATACTCTTAGTAGCTAACAACTAATTTCAAGAACTCAAAAATCATATCGCTATTTTGAACATGGACCAGACGAAATACATATGTATATATATATATAATAAACCTGAAAACTTAAAATATAATTCCAGGATTTGTTCCTCATAAAGAGAGATCAACCCAAGTAGAAATATTAAATTTTAAGCAAAATGAACTAAGGGACTACCTCAACTACTTAACCAAACTCAGCTAAGGAAATAAAGTGACACAATATTGTTAACTCAATAGCATTTAGTTCTTGACATAAAGAAAAATGAGGACATGTTTTCTGCCATTTCTAAGAGTTCTTAATATAATGGATACGTGCATATTATTATTTGTGACCAAAGTAAAACAAAAGTATTTCAACATGAAAGGTAAAGCAAAAAAGCAAAGTAAAAGCTTTTCAACATGAATATTAAAGCAAAAGTTTAGCAATATGAATATTATAGCATGTCTTTGAAAAAACAAAAATTATTTCACAATTAGTCTTGAATTTAGCAACTTAACAGTGAATGAGAATGACAACAACGACACCTTCACCCAATGTATAGCAACATACAAACATGTTCCTTACTCTAGACTCGATAGGATATCCCCAAACCAAACTTACGCGAGGATTAAAAACTAACAAGAAACATCAAAATATAGCGTACAAACATTTTCCTTACTCTAGACTCGACAGGATATCCCCAAACCAAACTGAAGCGAGGATCGAAAACTAATAAGAAACATCAAAATATAGCATTTGATGGTCATAAACTCGGAACAAACATATTTTTTTTATTTTTAAACTTGAAATGATACAAAACAATCCGTCAAGAAAAAATTAAGACAAGATGGGTATAAAAAAACATTTTAATCGACTAATAACAATAAAATCACATCACTGATTCATCATAAGAGAACTTTCAGTCGAAATAAAATATATACAAATATTAAAACTTCTATAGTTTCAAGATTTTCCTCATATTCGAACACAAATTTGAAACTTAAAATGAAAACAAGATATGTGAAATGAAAGTGCTACCTTTCTTGGAGCAACAAAATAGGATGAGGAGTTCCACCATGAGCCTTACACCACTGATACGAAGACGCGCCTGTGAACTCGAAACCGAACACCTTTTCTTTGGTAATATTGACTCAAAGTAGGGAAATTGTTAGTGAGAATATTAGATTTTGTTAGATTCGTCTTGAGGGAGTTGGGTTTGGGGAAAAGACTATCGGGTATGTGTGTGTGTGTTTTTTCCTCAAGAGCCACTAGAGCAAATCGAATTTTTTTCTCTGTGTGTGGTGTTTTTGTTCTTTTTTTTTTTGTGAAGAAGAAAAGCCCCCTCCTCTATAAAAGAGGAGAAACTTATAGGTAGGGATTAGGTGAAACTCAAAAAAAAAATTCAAATTCAAAAATCCTCTTGAATCCCAGAGAGGCTGAAAAGTCATACAAAGATCTTTCAACACATGGATAATCTTTGTGTTAGTATGATTTCTGCAAATTTGTCTTGGTTTGTTGGATTTGGTAAGGGAAACATCGCGTGTGTGTGAAAGGAAGAAGAAAAGAAGAAAAGGGGAAGTGGGTATGGGGAGCACATGAGGGGCCTGTTGTCTATACCAATATGTTGTAATGTGTATATATGTGTGTAATGTATCCTAAAAATGGGGGGTTTGGGCCGGGTCTAGGGAATTTTGGATTGGGTTCTTGCATCGATTTGGGCTAAATTTTGTCCAAATGGCTCAAGATGGGTCTGAAAATTAGTTCAAGGGGAGGGTGGATTTTGGTTTTCCAAATTGGTCATTCAATTGTAATTTTAGCCAATTAAATGTAAACAAATCAAAATCAATTGACTAATTTGATTACAAAATGGATTAATACAAATTAATTGAAGAACTTTTAATGTTATCAACCAGAAATAATTAAATAAATTACAAAATAATTACTCCTAAAAATTGAAATTTATTTGTGAAAATATATTATTTTTTTGTGTTTTTGAAAGCTAATTATTTCAAATTGTCAAAATTAAAAGGTCAAAAATTAATTCATATTCTGGAGGATAAAAATTGGGTGTCAACAGGGGGAATTGGGTGAGTCGGAATATAAATAGTTGGAAAAAAAATTTCAAAATGTAAAACTTTTTTCAAAAATAAATTTTTAATCTTATTTTATCTAAAAAAATTTGGGGAGGGGGATCGTAATATGGATGGGATTAAAAAAATCAATTTGAAATTGGATAAGAGCTTTGGAAAATATTTTCCTTAACTCTTGGAAGGAAGTCATTTTTCTTAAATTTGAGAACAATAAGTTGATTTGAAAAATATTTTTCAAAACATTTAAGCCAACCAAACATGAGAAAATGAAAAAATATTTTTCGAAAAATATTTTTTCATTTTCTCATGTTTGGTTGGCTTAAATGTTTTGAAAAATATTTTTCAAAACATTTAAGCCAACCAAACATGAGAAAATGAAAAAATATTTTTCGAAAAATATTTTCCTCCATAGCAAACACATGCTAAGTGTTGAATGAATTTGAATGAGAGAAGAAGAGTATAGGTCATTTGAATGTCTTAGGATAGCACAGAAAGTAACAAAAAACCCTTAGGAATAAACACAATTACGAAAATACTGTTAATGAAACGGATAAAAAAATGTTACCAGGTCCCGTATGGAGGGTATACGGTCCGTTTAGAGGCACACAGACCGTGTAGCCTTCCATATAACTACACTTAGAAAGTATTCCACTGACGTAGTTCCGAGATGGTGATCAACGCCTATCAAGAAGGCCATACGACCCGTCAAGATGTACACAGACCATATGAGTTTCATGTGTGATGTGCCTTAGTCAAAATGTGGTTTTCAAGGCCAAGTCTATATCACACAAGCCACCACATGGCCCATAAAGTGCCAGACAGACTATGTGGCGTTCATGTGGTACGAGACTTGGTCTTGAACTCCAAAGTGAAAGCCGACACACTACACACATAGGTCAAAACCCCTCCACATGGCTCATGGTGAGCCACACGATCTGGGGAGGTGTCCATAAGGTGTCACCTTGGTCAAAAACTATCTAAATCTAATTTCCAAGTGCCGTTAAGGTCATACCAAGCTCATGTCCTTACAGCTTGCCAATAAAATAACCACAGTTTGATACTCCGCATGAGTGATTCCTTCTTATTCTTAGGGGACTTGTGGAGCCGGAGGGACCCATTCACTCTCGGGAATGGGAGCTCATTGTAGCATTCTTCTTGGTGGCATGATCTAGAAGCTCAAAAGACCAATTGTTAGAGATAGAAGTCTTATATCAAGTCTTAAAGCACGACATAAAGTATGAAGAAGTGAATCATTTCCTAAAATACCTCATAGCCTCCTATTCATAATTGTGGTTGTAACGCCTAGTAAAATTACCAAAATACCCCTAGAGGAGAGGTGTGCGCATAACTCATCTTTCCATGCTCCGATTGAAAATTCGAGGCTGGATCAGCATGAAATTGAGTACGAGAGTGGTCTCGATTGATTTTAGAGCAATCTGATCAAAAGATAATTTTTCAATGCGAAAACGAATTCCAGGATAAGTGTGCGACAGGTGTGCAACGCCCACCTACCATGGACATGCACTTAGATTTTGTGCTAGAATTTTCTATGGGATTAGAAATCTCATTCGAAGAATTTTTGAAGAAAAAATCTTAAATGTGACACTGTCCGCGTCGCGGACCTTATGCCCCGAGATGGACTTTTTTGAATTTCATGAGGGGCATTCCAGACCTTTCCAAACCACTCCTAGACTTAAACCATGATCAAAATGGGTCATTTTAAGCATAAAAAGGGGTTTAAACCCCTTCAAAGTCCTTACTAAGTTCTTGAAAAAGACTAGCGCTAAAGAGAATAGAAGAGGAGTATAAAATTCAGGAGTTCAAAGAGAGTTCTTTGAGGATTGATAGTCAAAAGCTTCACACCAAGTATGTAAGGCTAAACAAAAGCATGAGATTGTTCTTCCATGTGTCCCATAGGTGGTAATAGAGGAGTTGAGAGTCCATGAGTATCCATATATGTTTCTTGAAATACTTTCATGATTATTTTCTTAAAAATTATATCTATTACATGTATTTTCATATGTTGATGATCATCATAAACTTATTTTCTTGAACTGACTACTTTTCGTGAGATATTGTATAAACCCTATATGTTGATTTGTGAAAGCATGCATGAATGAACCTAGGGATAAAGTCTAGAGCCTTGACTTGAGTATGTTGACGATAATCTTGATGTGAGTATGAGGTTGAGTTAATTGAGCTTGATAATCCTACAAGTCTTCATAATTGAGTTCTTGAGATCTGTCTAAATGACATTTTCTAAACAATGATCTGAGTCTTTGAGTTCTTAAATTAGAATTAAGATAATTGAGATGGGTTAAAGTTCCTGAAAGCAATAGAGGACTTAAAGTTTGAGTTAATAAGATAATGAGAGTCTCTACGAGACTAATTTGAGATAATTGAGTTAAGATAAGAAGTCTTATGAACATTGAGTTTTGGAAGGAGTATCAAGCACCGAAATGAGTAAGAGTAAGCAAGTCCAACTCGCACTCATTAACTACGTTGCCAAGTGTAAGAGTAGGCTAAGTTTCGTTAGAGCCGGACAAGTTCTATCTTGAGGGCTAAGCTCTGTTAGATTCAGACAAGTTCTTATCTTGAGGACTAAGTTCCATTAGATTCGGACAAGTTCTCACCTTGAGGACTAAGTTTCGTTAGAGTTGAACAAGTTCTCATCCTATGGATTAATCTCCATTCGAATCGGACAGGTCCTTACCTTATTGTCCTGAAGAATAGGACTTAATGGGTTAATTGTCCGGATCCTGTGTGGATCTTAGGTGTTCCTTACCTGGCAAGTACGGAATGACTGTGGCAACATCAATGGAATTGTTGTATAATCACTGGCTCATAAGTGATTGTTGTCGGATAAGAGAAAACCCCAAAGTTCCCACCTTGAGTACTCTGAGTTGAGTTGAGTTCCATTGAGTTGAGTTTCATTGAGTTTAGTTAAGTTGATTGATGAGGTTTGATTGGTTGATGGGTCACTTGTCTACTCTTTATTCTTGCTTTAGATAGGCATTTGACATTCTGATTGAGTATTATTAGATTTGATGTTGTTTCTATATTATTCTACCTATTTTTGTTTCATTCGGCTATTTTACATACAGGTACATTCCACGTACTGATATCCCCTTTCGGACGGCATCATTTATGATACAGAGGCAAGTACTAGAGATCCTCAATAGGTACACCATTGAGAATCTGAGCATTTCTGCTAAGTTGGTGAGTCTTTTTTACTTCGGAGGGTCATTGCATTTATTTTCATCTTGCTATTAGAGTTGGACTTTGAGTTAGCTTTATTTTTTTGAGGTAGTATTGGCACCATATGATAGTGATAGAGACTTCATAGACTAGAGTTGGAGTATTGATGTTGAGACTTGTTGAGCTAGTTCTTCCTACTATCCTTCTATTTTAATTGATATACTTTTGAGACATTACATGTGCCATTATCTTCTTTAGTCTTCCGCTGAGTTTTCTGAGTTATATTGACTGAATGATGTGATAAGGCCAAGTGGTTTGCTTGGGGACTAGCAATAGTTTCTGAATGTCGGCCACATCTAGGGCACCCTCCCAAGGCATGACAGTGGCGCGATTCACAACCATGAACAAGACTGTACTTGACACGGTGTGTTGGATTTTCAAGGACCATTTACCAACCTAGTGCTCTACAAAGATTTAGCATGACCCAAGCCTAGGGCCTAGGTATAACACGACGAATGGGGAACCTGGAGGAATTCCAAACAAGCCTCTTAAGCATATATGACACATCCTTAGTTGCAGAAGCAAAAATTAAACAATAAAACACGTAATTCTAGGGGAAATAAGGCTTTGGACTCAAGCTATGGGGATGTCATAGGGAAGAAGATTAGCATGAACACATAACAAATAAGGTCTAGGGGAGGGTGAGTATGACTCACACTATGGCAGAAAAAAGGGACTTGGGACTTTCATCTCATCACAACAGCAAGCATCAACACATAGAGGGAAATAGGGACTAAGGGATTTCTTTAATAATTATTTAAACATAATGGAGCCAAACTCATAATATATATCAATGTCCAATAAAACCTCTAAAATGAGTGGAACGGGGGCCAAGACATCTCTCGGGCTCACCCTCAAAATATAAATATCCCTAAATAGACAAGTCTTAATAAAGCATGAAAGTAAGTGGATATTGTTCCCAAAATGGAGGACTCGCTAATAGCAATCTTCAGTCGATCCATCTAGCCAGTGGAGGAGGAGGGTGAATAGGAGCTCCGTCCCTATATGGTTAGATCATGTAGGCAAAAAGTATGTGTTATTACTTGGTATGTACTAAGTATGCGGTGTGCAAATGCAACAAGGAACATAAGCCAAAATTAAATAATATGCTTAATCATAATTAGCGGGTATAGGTTAAATATGAAATGACTCATCAATGCTTAAGTAGAACATGCATGAAGAACCATCAAATCATATGACATATCATACATAGATGGGAAGGGACAAAAACCAACATGTAAGACTAAGTGAGCTACTACTTGAAATCTCAATGTTCACTCCATACCAAACAAAGAGTGGTCTACTTTGCCAAGGTAAATTAAATACTCCACCTTATAGGCACTTACCCCATTTTGAAGAGTGTTTCATAAACACCTTACGAAAATACCACCCTTTTTGGTTAATATATAAGAGAAGTCCTTATGGGAACTATACCATTTTCGGTTATTAATTTGTCACAACCCAAGCCTAGGGCCTAGATGTGACACGGTGAATGGGAACCTAAAAGGATCCCAAACAAGCCTCTTAGCACATCATATATACATCCTTGGTTGCGGAAGCAAAATAAAACAACAACAAGAGATAAAAAATTCTAAGGGAAGCGGGACTTGGGACTTCCATCTCATTACCAACATTCAATAAGCCTAAAGGGAAATAGAGGACTAAGTGAAGTCTTTCATAATAATATAATCATAAAGTGAGTCAAGCTCAATACATAAGTAACCATATCCAACAACACCTCTAATACGAATGGAGCGGGGGCCAAGACATCTCTTGGGCTCACCCTCAAAAGATAAATATCCAAAATTAGACAAGTCTTAACAAAAGTATAAACCCCTAAGTGGAGGACTCACCAATAGTAGTCTTCAACATGTCCATCTAGCCATATAGAGGTGGAGAATGAATAGGAGCTCTAGTCCCTACATGGTGAGATCATGTATGCATAAAGTATGTGTTAGTACTTGGAATGTACTAAGTATGTAGGGTCTAATGCAACAAAGATCATTAGCCATTATAATCAAGATACATAATCATAATCCTTAGACAGGATCTCAATATGATATGTATAATCAATGCTTAGCTTAAAATATGCGTGAAAATAATCATACTTGCATAATTTGTTTAACACAATAAAGTGGCATGAGTAGCTCATCCAAATACCTTGTACTAGAGGGTGAGGAATATAGCTTAGGTGATAACCCCTTCTAGTAGGTATTGAATAGTACATGAGGGTGAAGATATAGCATAGGTCATAGCCCCTTCATGTAGGCACTAGATAGTGCATAGTATTAAACCGTACATGATGGTGAGGAATATAGCTTTTGTCATAACCCCTTCTAGTAGGCGTCACAATTCACATGAGAATAAAACATAGAATAAGGGCTCGTTAATTTACTTATAATCATAGAAACTTTTCATGAGTTTAATACATGCTTGGGAGCCCATAATTACCATAGAAACACTTGTCTTGAAAATTATATAATAGTCCTTCATCCACATAAGAATCTATGTCATGTATATTTAGTCAAACACGTGGGTACATGTACATATGTTTAAAATCATGTAATTCAAGAGTATAAAATGAGAAGGAGTAAAATCAAATTATTTATACTAATTCAAATAACCCACCAACCTTGTAGTAAAACCCTTATATTAGGTTTCATGAAAACCATTCAAAATGCATAATCTTTCTAAGACTTTCAAGATATCATAGCATACAGGCTTTAGCATCATAACATAATATAATCTTACTTCTTAATAGAAGCTCATGCAACAACAATCCAATATTCAACAAATTTCCAACATATTTCATGCATAGGAGTAATAAAAATAGAAAGTACCCATAAGAAATCTAACTTTGAAATCATGATATTTCATAAAAAGAGAGAGTTGGGCTCTATAGGTGAAAGACCTACATACCTAAACCTTGGAGTTTTGGAAGCAAACATTGAGGAACACTTGAGGCTTGAATAAGATTCTTGAAATCCAAAGCAAGTTCTTGAGATTCTTGAGATTGAATGGAGGATTTGATGGTGAATTGGGAGGATTTTGGGAGGGTTTTGAGTGTTCTAGGGTTTGAAAATGGGGAAAATTGAAGTATTCCCGTACATATAGGCATTGGGTTATTGCTCAAATGCCCTTGAGCAAAACTGGAAATTAAGGAAAATATTGCACTGGTTCGCACCCAAGGTGCAACATGGACCGATCACGAAGGGAACATTTGCACTGATCAGCGCCCAAGGTGCGATGCGGATCAGTCGTGGATGGCTACTGCCTCAGCCTCGTATCAAAAAATTATTTTTCACTACAGGTCATCTAAAAATCGAAGGCCACCTATTTCTTACACAATTTTCCCTCGAACAAGAATATGAAGTCGAATTTTCAAAATCATGGACGAATTTTAAGATATTCAACTATTACACTATAGGACATTTCTAAAGAAAATGAGAGGTGTTACAATATCTCTCCCTTGGGAACATTCGTCCCCGAATGTATAGAAAACATATGTAAGAGGAGTGATTAGGAGATTCAGGCCCAATATGAATGCAATAAATGCACTTAAACATCATTTTCAAAAAGTTCCAAACATATACATAAAAAATCACCAAAACTTGTCACCATGAACATGTATGCATGCAAAAATGACATGAGGGCTGAAAATTAAGACTTGAAATCATATATAAGACTTAATTTCTTACCTTCAACTTGATTAGAGTTAAAGAGGTATGGATATCGCTTCTTCATGTCCATTTCAGCTTCCTAAGTGGCACTTTCGACTTGTTGATTCCTCCAAAGGACTTTGACGGATGCCACATCTTTGTTCCTCAGCCTTTTCACTTGCCTATCCAATATTTCCACCGGGACCTTCTCCTAGGTCAAGTTATCCTCCACAACACCTATAATTTCTAAGGGTACAATTGTACTTGGGTTACCAACACACTTCCTCAACATAGACACATAGAAGACCGGATGAACCATACACATATCCGTAGGTAACTCCAATTTGTAGGCAACCTTACCAATTCCCCTAAAAATTCTATAAGGTCCCACAAACCTTATACTCAATTTCTCTTTCTTGCCAAATCGGGCCCCACCCTTCATGGGTGAGACCTTCAAATACACCTAATCACTAACATTAAACTCAAGATCTCTCCTTCTCACATCGGAGTAGGACTTTCGCCTACTTTGAACTATCTACAATCTCTCCCTTATCAACCGCACCTTCTCCAAGGCTTCCACAACTAAATCAAGGCCCAACAAATCCATTTCCCCCACATCAAACCACCCAATTGGAGATCTACAATGCCTACCATATAAAGCTTCAAAGGGAGCCGTGCCAATACTAGAGTGGTAGCTACTCTTGTAAGCAAATTCAATAAGTGAAAGATGTTCATCCCAACTACCCTTGAACTCTAAAACATAAGCCCTAAGCATATCCTCAAGAGTTTGAATTGTCCTCTCAGCTTGACCATCCATTTAAGGATGAAAAGTCATGCTAAGCTTGACCTTGGTACCCAGACCCTTTAGGAAGGATCTCCAAAATTACAAAGTGAATTGAGCACCATGATCCAAAATAATAGACAATTGTACTCCATGTAACCTAAACAACTCATGAATATATAGCTTGGCATAATCCTCGACACCACAAGTTATTTTAACCTGTAGAAAGTGAGTCGACTTTGTCATCCTATCAATGATAACCCAAATAGAATCAAAGTGCTTTATAGTCTTTGGAAAACTAATTAAAAATCTATATTGATCTCTTCCCACTTCCAAGTAGGAATTTTTATGTCTTGGGCTAGGCCACTTGACCTTTGATGTTCAGCTTTGACTTATTGGCAGTTGTGACAACTGGCTACAAACTTGGCGATATCTCCTTTCATATCACTCCATCAATACACCTCCCTCAAATCTCTATACATTTATGTGGAATCAAGGTGAATAAAGTAGGAAGAATTATGTGCCTCATTCAAAATCAAATCCCTCAACCCATCAACATTAGGCACACATAACCTACCTTGGTACCTAAGGACACCATCTCCCCCTTGGGAGAAAACCTCTATCGTACCATCCTTCACCAAAGCTTTTAATTCTAGCAAGGAAGGGCCAAGGTCTTGTTTGGACCTGACCTCTTTAATCAAAGAAGATTTGGAGCCATCAATAACCACCACACCTCTATTTTCAACTTCATTTAACCTCACTCCTAACCTAGCTAACCGATGGACTACTCTAGCCACCTCCTTATTGCCATCATCTATGTGAGCTACACTTCCCATGAACACTCTACTTAGAGCATCGACCACAACATTAGCTTTGCCGAGATGATAGTGCATACTCATGTCAAAATCGTTAAGGAGATCTAAACACCTTCTTTGTCTCAAATTAAGATCCCTTTGTGTGAACACATATTGGAGACTCTTGTGGTCGGTCAATACATCTACATGAACCCCATACAAATAATGACATCATATTTTCAAAGAAAATACTACGACACTAATTCAAGATCATGGGTGGGATAATTTTGCTCATGCACCTTTAGTTGCCAAGAAGAATATGTTATAACCTTACCATTTTGCATTAATATACACCCCAAACCAATCCTTGAGGCATCATAATAAAGCACAAACCTTTCTAGCCCTTCCAGTAGTTTCAAAACTTCTTTTACATTCATCGATCCAAACAAATTTTTCCTTCTTTTGTGTCAATTTTGTCAAAGGGGAAGCAATTGAAGAGAAATCATTCACAAACCTCTGGTAGTACCCCACTAATCCCAAGAAACTCCTAATATCTATTGGAGTCAAAGGCCTACGCCAATTCTTTATCACTTTTGTCTTTTTAGGGTCACCTTATTTCCATCACCCAACACCACATGCCTTAGCAATGTAACCGCTTTCGACCAAAATTCACATTTATCAAATTTAGCAAACAACCTCTCATCTCTCAAAATTTACAACACTGCCCTCAAATGATTCACATGCTCTTCTTCACTCTGGGATTAAATTAATATTTCATCTATGAAGACCTCCATAAACATGTGAAGGTAGGTTTAAAGACCCTATTCATGAGATCCATAAATATTGTCGGTGTATTAGTTAAGCCAAATAACATCACAACAAATTCAAAGTGCCCATACCTAGTTCAAAAGGTAATCTTGGGAATGTAATACTCCCCCACCCTCGCTTGGTGGTATCTGGACCGAAGATCAATCATCGAAAAATGACTAGCCCTTTGTAGTTGGTCAAATAGGTCATCTATCCTTGGTAGAGGATACTTATTCTTTATAGTGATCCTATTGAGTTGCTGGTAGTTGATGCACATTCTAAGTGAGCCATCTTTCTTTCTTACAAATAATATCGGTGCACCCCAAGGTGACTTGCTTGGCCTTATGAAACCCTTCTCCAATAAATCCTTCAATTGGTCTTTTAACTCCTTTAACTCCATTGGGGCCATACAGTAAGGGAGAATGGAAATAGGTTGCATATTAGGAAGGAGGTCTATGCCAAAGTCTATTTTCCTTTCGATAAAAACACCGAGAAGCTTATCAAAAAAGACATCAAGAAACTCATTGACCACCGAAACCAACTCAATAGGAGGGACTTTAGACTCAACATCCCTAACCCTTACAAGACGGTAAATATAACCCTTATAAATCAATTTCTAGGTCTTATGACAAGAAATGAACGTATCCTTGACCACCAAATTATGACTTTTCCACTTAAAGATGGGTTCATTAGGAATTTGGAACCTACCTTTAAGGGTTCTACAATCGATGGAAGCATGATACACATGTAACCAATCAATCCCAAGAATAATGTCAAAATCCATCATATCAAGATCAACAAAATCACAAGGAAAGACTTTATACAATATAGACATGGGACAACCCCTATAGACTCTTCTAGAAATAGTGGACTCACCAATGGGGGTAGATACTTCATAGGGTTCACACAAAAATTTGGGACACACATAAAGCTTATTGGCAACAAAAAGAGTAATGAAAGAAAGAGTGGCATCCGAATCTAATAAAGCATACACATCATAATCAAAACCCTTTAACATATCGTTAATAACATCGAGCTCCTCATCTACTCCTTGCCTCCCTTGAAAAGCATAAAATTGATTGTGACGTGAAGCACCCCCTTGTTGGCCACCTTGGGCCCTTTGATCAATATGTCCTCGAGGACGACCATCCTTGCCCTTGTTTTGAGCATAGGGGAAATCAACAATCTTGTGGCCTACTCTTCCACACCCATAGCAAGCATTTGAATCCCTCAAGCACTTGCCATTATGATTCCTTCCACATTTTGGGCACCTTGGAAAACTTACCCCCACCATTGATATCTTGGAACTTTGGGTTAGGCACCCCATCATTAGCAAAGATTTTGTTTGGAGCATTAGAGGACCCTTGACCTTGAAATTTGTGACCTTGTTGGAAATGGCCATCCTTGGCACCTTGAAACCCACTATCAAATCGAGCCCTTTTGGACTCCCTACTCCTCCTCTTCCTAAGCTTCTCCCTTCAAGTTGTTCAGCGTAGGTCATGAGCTGAGACAAGTCTATATCACCCACAAGCATAGCAATGCGGCATTCTTTATTCACCAAATCGAACACCCCCAACACAAATTTATTTATTCTTTTCGTAGGATCAACAACCAAGTAAGGAGCATACTTTGAGAGCTTGTTGAATTTGAGAGAATACTCCCTCACATTCATGGAGCCTTGTTTAAGATTCATGAATTCCATCATCTTTGCCTCTCTCAACTTAATAGGAAAGAATCAATTGAGAAAGGCAGCCTTGAATTCTTCTCATGGGATGGGCTCATTCTTCCTCCTCTCTAGCTTCCATTAAGTAAACCAAATTTGTGCAACACCCTTGAGTTGGTAGGCCGCAAGTTCTGCCTTCTCTTTTAAAATCACCCCCATAATAGCAAGCACCTTATATACCTCATCAATAAACTCTTGGGGATCATCTTCTGTTTTGGAACCATGAAACTGTGGAGGGTTCATCCTTATAAAGTCCCTCACTTTTAAGGCCGAAGTAGGAGCATGAGAAGCATGAGCCCCTTGGTTCAATTGGTTATGCATGGCATGTGCCAACATGGTAATGAAGTTTCGAAATTCAACATGTGTAGCCCCTCCTTCTTGGGGAGCTTGAGGAGCCAGATGAGCTGGTAACTCCTCGGGTATAGGAGCCCTCTATGGTCTTCCACTTGGTAGCCGCATGATCTAAAAGAGCAAATAAGCGTCCTTAGGGAAGGAAACCTTATTTAAACCTAAGCACGACATAGATCATAAATAAGTGAACCATTTTCTAAAAGTACCTCATAACCTCCTATTCATAGTCGTAGCATGCTTCACAACAATGAACAAGACTCTACTTGACATTATATGTTGGATTTTCAAGGACCATTAACAACTTAGTGCTTTGATACCAAGCTTGTCACGACCCAAGCCTAGGACCTAGATATGACACGGCGAATGGGAACCCAAAGGGATCCTGAGCAAGTCTCTTAGCACACCATATACACATCCTTGGTTGCAGAAGCAAAATAAAACAATAATAAGAGACAAACAATTCTAAGGGAAGTGGGACTTAGGACTTCCATCTCATCACCAACATTCGACAAGCCTAAAGGGAAATAGAGGACTAAGGGAAGTCTTTCATAATAACATAATCATAATGGGATTCAAGCTTAATACATAGATAACCATATCCAACAACACATCTAATATGAATGGAGTGGGGGCCAAAACATCTCCCGGGCTCACCCTCAAAAGATAAATATAAAAAATTAGACAAGTCTTAACAAGAGCATAAAAGTAAAGTGGATATTGTCCCCAAAGTGGAGGACTCATCAATAGTAGCTTCAAAAGATCCATCTAGCCACATGGATTAGGAGGATGAATAGGAGCTCTGGTCCCTACATGGTTAGATCATGTAGGTATAAACTATGTGTTAGTACTTGGAATTTACTAAACATATGGGGTGTAATGCAACAAGGATCATAAGTCATTATAATCAAGATACATAATCATAATCGTTAGAAAGGAGCTCAATATAACATGTATAATCAATACTTAGGTTAAAACATGCGTGAAAATAATCATACTTGCATAACTTGTTTAACGCAATAAAGTGTCATGAGTAGCTCATCCAAATACCTTGTACTAGAGGGTGAGGAATATAGCTTAGGTCGTAACCCCTTCTAGTAGATATTACATAATACATGAGAGTGAAGATATAGCATAGGTCATAACCCCTTCATGTAGGCACTATATAGTGCATAGTATTAAATCGTACATGAGGGTGAGGAATATAGCTTAGGTCAAAACCCCTTCATGTAGATATTTGCCTTGTACTAGAGGGTGAGAAATATATCTTAGGTCATAACCCCTTCTAGTAGGCTTCACAATTCACATGAGAATAAAATATTGAATAACGACTTAATAATTTACTTGTAAATCATAGAAACTTTTCATGAGTTTAATACATGCTTGAGAGCCCATAATTACCATAGAAACACTTGTCATAAAATGTAATAGTCTTTCATCTACATAAGAATCTTTGTCATGTAAATTTAGTCAAACAATACATATGCTTAAAATCATGCAATTCAAGAGAATAAAATAAGGAGTAAAATCAAATCATTTAAAGTCATTCAAATCTACCCACCAACCTTGTAGTAAAACCCTCATAATAGGTGTTTTGAAAACTATTCAAAATCCATAATCTTTCCAAGACTTTCAAGATATCATAGCATACAAGCTTTAACATCATAACATAATATAATCTTATTTCTTGATAGAAGCGCATGCATCAGTAATCCAATATTCAATAAATTTTTAACATATTTCATGTATAGGAGTAGTAATAGAAAATACCCATAAGAAATCTAACTTTGACATTATGAAATTTCATAAAAAGAGAGAGTTGGGCTCCATGGGTGAATGGACTCATGGATGAAGACCCACATAACTAAACCTCAGAGTTTTTGAAGAAAATATTGAGGAAGACTTGAAGCTTGAATTGGGTTCGTGAAATCCAAGCAAGGTCTTAAGATTCTTCAGATTGAATGGAGGATTTGATAGTGAATTGGGAGGATTTTGGGAGAGTTTTGAGTGTTCTAGGGTTTAAAAATGGTGGAAAATTGAAGTATTCCCATATATAGGCATTGGGTTATTACCCAAATGCCCTTGAGCGAAACTGGAAATTAAGAAAAATATTGCACCGATCCGTGCCCATGGCGCAAAGCAAACCTATTACGCAGGGAACATTTGCGCTGATCCACGTCCAAGACGCGATGCGGATTAGTCGTAGATGGCTATTGCCTCGGTTCCCATAGCAAAAAAATAATTTTTGCTATGGGTCATATAAAAATGGAAGGCCACCCATTTTCTACACATTTTCCCTTGAACAAGAATATGAAGTCAAAATTTTGAAATCATGCATGGATTTTGAGATATTCAAGAAATACACTATAGGGCATTTTCGAAGCACATGAGAGGTGTTACATAATTAGTATGTATCGTATGGGAACACTACCCCTTTTTGGTCAATCATGCAAAGCTATATGGATC
Organism: Solanum virginianum; assembly: GCA_000787875.1. Classification (NCBI taxonomy): domain Eukaryota; kingdom Viridiplantae; phylum Streptophyta; class Magnoliopsida; order Solanales; family Solanaceae; genus Solanum; species Solanum virginianum. The sequence goes on along the minus strand of DF361070.1, from coordinate 29,855 downwards.
CAATAGCTAATCACAAACCTATGATGGCGATATAGTTAAGGGAAAATGGTTATCTACCAAGGTCTTCACGGTGCTAGGTCACAATCCCAAGGAGTACTTAAATCATACTTATAGTTATAACATGCAAAGCCTCATAATGTTGTAATATTATTGGAGAATAGCTCTTTAAAACCAAAGATTCATAATATCAAAGATAGGGCCTCATATCATTCATAACATCCACAATATTCTCTTATCTCATAGTATGCATAATAGCTCTTCAATATTCACGACATTCATAATTTACATACCTTGCCATAAGATCAACATCATAGAATCTTGGTACATAACTTTAGTTAAATATGGTGGGTATACATATATGCTCAAATCATGCAAAAGTCAAGATTTTAGGACATGATGAGAGTAAACAAGGTTCTTTTTGAATCATTCAAGTAACCCATCATAACAAAGTAAAGCTTAGTTAAGGCTTTCTTAACCCTTATAAAACCCATAAATTTCATATGACATTTCAATGCATAATAGTGTACAATGGTAGAATAACATGATTTACTCCATAATATCAAATATATAAAAGAGTTCATAAAACTTTCATAAATTTTCATGGATTGAAAATTGATGAGGAAGAGGAATAGTTGAGCTTTGAGGAGGAAAGATCACCACAAATCAAGACTCGCATACCTTGGTGTGCTTGGAGAGGAAAATCTTGTTGGAGAATAAAGAAAAATTTGAAACCCTAGCTTGCACCTTCTACTTGAGAGTCTTGAGGAAACTTGAGAGTATTAGAGAGGAGTTAGGGACTTAGGGTATTTTTGAATAGATCAGAATGGGGTTGTCTAGGGTTGTATAAGACTAGAAAGGGCTGATTTGGGGGCTTAAACAACATAGCATAGGCTTAGAATATTAGAAAATGTCAAAAAATTACCCCTTCCTAAATACTGTCGGACCAGACCACAAGACCTCGATTATGGGTCATGGTCCAGTCCATGGGTCATAGAAAAGGGTCTCATTTTGGCAAATTTTTGGATCCTTAGAATCCTTCATTGAGACTCAAACCATGACACGACCTATGATCTATCGGTCAGTCTACGAGTCGTGTTGATAATTCATACTCCAACCATCAGAAGACTATATTTTCCAGCAAGTCTGACCACCATTCCATAAGCACAAATTATGGCTCATCGAACCACTTATGGCCCATAGTTCCCTTTATGCATTAGTGGTCCTCTAAACTAGAGTTATTGGAATTGCACCCTCGAATCCATGAAGCCCAAGTATGGCCTATATACTATCTCAAGATCCATGTACCATCTCATAAACATCACTCACATATCCACACTGGGAGGGTACCCTAGGCGTAATTGACACTCGGAGACTATTGCTAGTCCCTAGGTGGACCATCTAATCTCATTGCTTTCGTTCAATGTAATGACCCTCTAGGTTATTTCGGTGATCCTATGAATATTTTATTAGTTTGAGCATTTGCATAATGACCATGGATTATATATGACTTCGTGGCACTGAGTGTTTAGTCGTTGGGTGAATCGTTTGACAATTATATAACTTTTCGAGTTGAATATCAGATTACAACTGAAAAGTGAATTTTGAGATAAAAGTACTAGTAGATCACCTCAAAGTGGAATTCTAATAGTTCCATCAGGTCTGGAGCGACCAAATTATGCTAGGAGCATGCTGGGTGTAATTATATCGAGTTTTGCAAATTTAGCCATCGGAATGGGTCAATAGTTGACATCATTGGTAAAGGTGCCCCAAACGGAAATTTTGACCAGACCATTGCATTCAAAACATTGATTTTGGTATAGGAGGACCTTTCGTTCAGTCTTCGGGGCTTCCAGGTATGTTTTGGCCTATTCGGTAAACTTTGAAATTGGGAAATAGGACCTATATTGGGATAAAATGATCTCTGATGGGAATTTTTACCACACTGTTGAGTCTGAAATGCCATTTACGATCAGATTTCACATATGGATTATATTTTTATGATTTCGGATGGGACCGGAGCATTGAAATTAAAATTGAGCAGTTGCTGAATAAATCAAAGGCGACATCGACGTGGCCCACTGCGAGATTGCCATGTCCTAAGTTGGTTAAAGAATAGATATATACGTATCATTTTCCAAAATTGTGAAAATGTGGAGTAAAACTTCAGCTTGCGATATTTCTCTCATTTTTCATCCATTTTTGGTGATTTAAAAGGCCAATTTGTATATTTTTCCGAGGAGCACATCGTGAAAGTATCGAAAATTGATTTAGGTGTAGTTTGAGGTAAAACTCCTTGTTTTTCCAGCTATGTTTCGAGTATATTTTAGGAAACTTCTACATGTGATTTTTTATCCATTTTGAATTCGATTTTGGTAAAATTTGGGTCTATTTTGTATGTGTTTGTGAGGCACACATCGTGGTAATGTCAAAATTAATGGATAGAGCTCTATTTGGTGTAAAAATATTAATATAGCTGCTGTTTTTGTTGCATTTCACTGGGGAAAATTCAAACTATGATATCTCGGTTATTTCTCATTGGATTTAAGTAAAATTTGGGTCTAAATTGTACTACTTTTTCGAAACCTACATTGTGGTATATTTGGATTCTATTAATTTGACTGTATTTTAAAGAAATTTGGCCAAGAAGTTATTGTACATGTATGTAAATTCTGATAAGAAATGTCGGTTGTTGTTGGGCTATTTCTGATTATTCTAGGCCTCGTTTTGAGTTAATTTTTTTGCTATAGACTTGGGCTGACGTAAGGCTCATTTTATGGGGGTCGGTTTGGTGTTTCCGGCATGGGCTCTACTTTCTCCATTTTAGTCGTAATTGATCAATTCTTCTCCATTTCTTGAGATATTACAGTCAAAATTATCGTGTTTATGTTATGAGTCATATTTTAAAAGTTGAGCAGCATTTGGAGGTGGTCGGACAGGGAAAAACTCGAGTGGACTACTCCAAAGCACGTGGATTCACATTCCAGGTAGGCTAGGCTTTCCTTACTTCTAGACTGAGTTTAAATACATATATCTTGGGAGTTATTTATGGGTGAAATTCCTAAGTGAGATATGCATATATGTCATGAGGCTGATTGTTAGTTATATTTTTTGCTATGCATTTTAACGTTATTGTTATGAGTTGTTAACATATGTTTTCTGGGATAGTCGTTATACTTAGTATGTGGGGTGAATACAGTTATTTAGGGACACTTGTGGTTGTTCTAGACTGTATAAGCTATGACCACTATAGTAGCGGAGTTGTGGCACTGTAGAACTATGATAAGGCCTGTAAAAGTTGGACAAGGGCTAATGCCCTATAATAGGTATGTATTCTAGCTTAACTTCTATCTGTAGGGATATGTAGCCTAATGCTACTATGATACGCTAGGTGTGAGGTTGGTTGTTCATTACACGTCATACTGTGGAATGACTGTGGTATATATATGGTTCTAATGGGATAATTTGTTCTAGATACATATGATACAGTCATGTTGTGGATCGGTTTGGTATAGATATAACTTCTACTGGACTTGGTTGTTCTAGATACTTGTGATATACCTGTTGATACCCTGGGTCTAGGGGCCTGTTATTTATTCTCTGACTCATTGTTCTCTCGGGGCCTTAGCCTAGGCTTCAGCCGATGCTGCCCTAGATACACTCTGCACAGAGCCCCACAGATACTTGGGTGATTATCTATATATACTCAAGGTACTTGTGATTGAATATAACGTGGTATAGTTGGGTTTGGGTGGCATGACCCTATATTAGCCTGTGAGATATATACTTATGTATACAACTGTTAGTCTTTGTACATTTGTTTTTCTTACTTGAAGTTGGGATTAGCAAGTGTTAGCTGAGGAATAGTGATATACGGATGTGTGGGCTGGATTGTGTGGTATATATTTATGTCGTAAGTGTCGTTGCTTACATTTACTCTTGGCACGATATGACTTTGGAGTTTTGGATCTGGACAGATTGGTTGAGTGAGGGACTATTTCGATACCTCGAGCCTAGATGACGTTCCCCATCACTATTCAAGCTCTGATGGTCATGTCCAAGTGTCTAAGACCCAAGAGTCGCACCCTGTGGTCTGAGTTCGGTGACTATGGCTGAGATGTCGGGTGGTGGATGCCAATTCTGAGGTCTGAGCACTATTGATTACTCTTGGGTTCCAGGCCTAGTTGACTATTCTTGGGTTCGAGGACCTATTGATTATTCCTGGGTTCGAGGCCCAGTTGATTATTCTTTGGTTTGAGGCCCTATTGATTATGTTAGGGGGATTCTTTTTCCTACGGGGGATACGTCCCATCATTATTTATATTGTTAGACCATCTAGCCCTGGCTGACTGCCCTGATCGGAGGCCAGGTTGAGAAGGGGGTTCGAGGCCCTATGTGACTATTAGGGGTTTGAGGCCTCGTGTGATATTGGTTACTAGATAGGTCGAGGACCCGGTTGATTACTTGTGGATCCACATACCTATATACACCCTAATTGTATGTGGTTGTATCTTTTGGGCTTATGGGGGCTCAGGGGGCGTCCAGGCTTAGATACTAGGGCCTTAAACGCACGTACAACTGACCCCTGGATCATATGGTATTGGCAGTTGGGTTCCCTAGTGGTTTCGTGAGTTTCGTGGTGATTCCATTAGCTAGATTGTGCGCGGGTATACCTCCTAGACTTATGGGGGCCCAGTTAGCATACAAGCATAGCTTTAGGGCCTTGCACCCACGTACAACACTATGTCTCACCCCGATGATAGTTGTGGTTTGGCCCTGCTCGTGTTTCGTTAGCTAGTATCATTCTACACCACTTAGGTTGGTTCAGTTAGGGTTCAATGATTCTCCAAACATGCTTACTCCATGATCAGAGTTCAGATTCCAAGAGCCCATCGGACTTCCAAATGTATCCTACCATCTACAGCGACGTTCCTACCTGGTTCTTCTACTCTAGATTTACTGCAGTTCTCTATATCTGAGCCTTCTATATTTATAGTACTTCACTCGATCGACCAATAATGCCTACTGGGTGCCTGTTATCGGTACTCACCCCTATATTTTTGCATCTTTCCATGGTGCAGGTCCAAGAGCTAGCCACAATCATTGAGTTAGGGGTTTGCAGGCGATTCAGGAGACATTGGTGAGCATCAACATCTCTAGATATTCTATAGTCTCTTTCTGTTTTGATGGTTGTCTTTTGTATTCAGACACTGGCCTTGTATATATAGTTTGAATTGCATTTATAAATTATCATTCTAGTTATGTGCATAGATATATATATTTTATCTTAAGTCGATAGCAGCTCTGTACAGTTAACTTCCAGGTTCTGGGTAGGTTTCGGTTATTTATATTGTTGTGTTAGCTATGATTTGACTATAGAGTTAGGATAGGTACCCCGTGGCTTGGGTATTTGGGTTGCCTGTAGGTGGGATCTAACAGGCGCCATCATAACTGGGACCAGGTCGTGACAAGGTGGTATCTTAAGGTTTACTAGTCTCATCTATACAGAGTTATCATCTAGTGGAGTCCTTTAGATGGGTGCGGAGACGTCCATGACTTATCTCCAGGAGGCTACGGGATGTTTAGGAAACTTCTTGTGTTATTGATTCTAGTCGTGTGATATCGTTAATAGTTCGTTGACTTCCTGGAATCTTATTTTATTCGCCCTTTCACACGTATGTTGTGTAGAGGGTAGGTTTCGGGCAAGGGTTGTGCTGCATCATCAGTCCCAAGTAGGGAGCAGCCTTCCTCCCCTTAGAGGTTGTTGAGCAGACACTGGATACCCTTGCATTTCGACAGCTGGATAGAAAACTATAGGTATTGAGATTTTGGGAGTCCCAAAGATATGCTTCATAATCTGTTACTGGTCTTGTGGTGACTGTGTATGGAACTATAAGATATATTCTTAAGGTTTGGACTCTGTAACACTGATACATGTGCGTTAACTATTGTTTAAAGGTTGTGTGGGTTATGAATACTTTAGACAAAGATTACACAAGCGGGAGAGGATGTGACTGAGGTAGTACTAAGCATTGATGCTCTCTGTATATTCAAATTTGATTATTTCATTGCTGGTTTGACCCGTTGTGCTTCTCGATGCAGATGAGTATACTATACCTGGTACAATTTTGATTACTTGTCACTTATGTTATGACTATACCCTGTTGGAGGCTAAATATAAGCCAAAACCCTGTGATTTATACATATGATCCTTTTGTTGCTTTACTAGTGGAGTGGGTAGTCTGATACCAGAATAACATGGTATTTGAGGGGCTGACTGCCAGTTATACCCCTGGCTACACCTTGTCCCTCTATAATTTTGACTCTATTGTGATAATTCATTTGTTATGTGATTCTCCTGATTTCGTGGTGATTGGATTATGAGATTAATGTTATGCTCGGGGGCTTAATTGGGGTATCTACTGTGGGATGGAACATTGTTGTATTATCAGCTGAGCTGCCGGCCACTTTGCCCTGGAGAGTTGTTGTAATTGTTAGCCAGTTGGGATTGTGTTAGTCGGGTTCTTGACTATGCTTGCCAGTTATTTTTTTTGGGTGCCTTGTACTTGAGTTATAGTTTTACATTGTTAGTTGCATTGCCTAGCTTATCGGCTACTTGAGTATAGGTTCTGAGCTTCTTTTACCCTGGGTCAAGTATTGACGTAGTGGAAGGTCTCTTTTATTAGTGGAGGATCAAGTGTAGTGGTGTTTCCAGATAGTGATGTGGTAATTAAGATTTCTATAGTAAAGCCATTTCCAGTAGCTGTGAGTTGCCAAGTATGCCTTTTGCTGAATTGCCAAATTACAGCTAGACAGGGATGTTGTGTTGCTGTAAAGATTAGACTACTGATAAATTGAGACTAGGGTGGAGGATTGCCCAGAAAAATTACATTCAAACCCGGCATGGCTATTACTAGATTCTAGTTATGTTGTTGAGCTAATTAGTGACCTTATTGTGTGTACGGATCTGATGACTTAGGTGTGCCAATGTCATTGTTATGGTGGACCTGTTGAGGCCCCTCCTTATTGGGGCTTGATTTATTAAGTACAATATTGTTGTGGTTGAGCTGTTAGGTGTTGAAACAACTAGATCTTAGGCATTTAGGATAATATGTGTCAAGTTGGATTAGGAAGGTTGGGTTTGAGCTATATAACATTGATTAGTTATAATTTTGATTAATCGATTTTGGGTCTAGCAAGTATGTGAATAGTATTGTCTAATCTTTCTTACTCGTGGTACTTCGCTTGTGACAGAAGGATAATATTTTATTGGACACTGTGATGGAAAATATGACATATACCTATCTATGAAGGAATATACAAGGAGTCCATCGGTGTTTAGTATATTGTGTATGTGATGTGGTTCTAAATATATGATGGTTGTGAGGGTACGGGTGATTGGTATGTGGATCATCATTTGTGTTATGGATATCTATTGTCATTTTGAAGCTACTAGTGATTGGTACATCAATAAGTTGTTATATTGGGATGGTAGGCTGACTATTTATCACACTTATGATTACTAGTGTTATTGTGATTGACTAACTGGACAACAAGAGAAAAGGGGTTAGGTCCCTGCAGTGGAATATAATTATATTAGCTATTGCATGTAACTGAGTTAGTATCAGTGAGTCGCAAAGCCACCTGGGGTTAAGTGTAAGGATTGCTTGCATAGGGAAATGATAAATAAGGTAAGGTCTGGATATATGAAATATGGCTACAGTCGAGGATAATTGTGGTTGGTTGGGTATTGGCTAGTATGCCGAAGGCATGTACATTTAGCCTATTGATGTCCTATTGTGTGTTAACGAATTGAGTTGATGGTGTTAGATTTATGCCTTGAATCTGTTTCCTAATTAGAGAAGGATTGAAATCCTAATCATCTTTGGAGAAGGATTGGAATTCTAATCCTATTTGGAGAAAGATTGGAATTCTAATCCTATTTGGAAAAGGATTAGAATTGTCCTATTTGGAGTTGATTTTGGCTTAACTCATTATCTATAAATAGGACTAGATCTATGTCTTTGAATTAGTTTTCATACCATATACAATACTGTATTCTGATAACTCCTCAAAATCAAGATACGGGCTCTGTTGAAGCAACAAGGGCTCTGGGCGCTGTTGTCAAAGAAGGCAACTGATGCCAAAAAGAGAGATTCGACAAGGTTGACAGTTCTAGAGGATATCAACTACACAGGGAGATTTGCATACTCAACCAAGGTAATTTTTCTGTTTCAGCTTACTTCTCGAGGTTGAGACTACTTTGGGATGAGTTTGATGCATTAGTTCCTCCACCTACGTATGCTTGTGATAAATCTAGAACATACATTAATCATTTAGCATGTTTGAGGTTGTTTGCTTTTCTAATGTGGTTAAATGAAGTATATGCATATGTTCGTAGCCAAATACTTATGATGAGTCCTCTGCCAAGTGTGAGCAAGGCCTACGCAATGATTATGGCTGATGAAAGCCAAAGATTAACTATTGGTTCTCATATTGGAACCAGCACACTAGAACCAATTGCCTTGTATGCAGGGAAGGGCAATACCTCTAAGAGATTTTAGTCCAGAAAATTTTGTGACCACTGTAAAATCCCAGGTCATACAAGAGAGAAATGTTATAAGTTGAATGGGTACCCTCCTGACTGGAAGTTTAAGAAGAAGTCAAGAGGAATGCAGAACACCAGAATCCAGGATAATGTGAATCATGTTACAGCTGCTAAGCCTGAGGTGGAATACATTGATGATTTTGCCCCTGTTGCTAACATGGTGAAGGGCAACAATAATGAACCAGGTCTCACTGTGCCTACACAGCCAATCTTCACCCCAAGCCAATACAGCAGAATTCTGCATATGTTGGAGAGAGAAGAGGTTGGTGCAAGCTCAAGCAAAGCAATGGAAAACTTAGCTAATATGGCAGGTATGATTACCATATCCAATGCTTTATCTATGAATAATGGTAGCACACAAATTAGAATTGGAAGTAGGAATGGAGATTGGATAGTTGACTTAGGTGCTACATATCACATGACATGTAATGGGGATGAGCTCAGTCATACATATTGTTGTACAGATAAGAGAGTTTATTTACCAAATGGTGAGGTTGCATATGTCTCACATATTGGCTGTTATAACACCACTGATGGGATGATGCTGAGTGATGTATTGGTGGTGCCTGCATTCAAGCATAATTTGCTTTCAGTATCTAAGTTAACAAGACAATTAAATTGTTCAGTTAACTTTTTTTCCTGAGTTTTTTGTGCTTCAGGACCTCTCAAATGGAAAGGTGAAGGGGATTGGTAAGGAAGTTGATGGGCTATACTACCTTTCTGCTGCTGATGCTGAACTGCAGACTAAAGAGAGCATTAAGAGTCAGACAGTGTTGATGATTCAAGGTTGTAAAACAAATTGTAATGCAGATATGATATTGTGGCATAACAGGCTAGGGCATCCCTCTACAAAGGTGCTACAACACTTGTTCATAGGTGAAAACTTCAATAGTGATGATAATTATAATGATTGTTCTGTCTGTCCACTAGCCAAACAGACCAGACTACCATTTCAGTTGAGTATGTCTAGAACATCATGTGTGTTTAACTTGATCCATTTAGATGTATGGGAACCTTACAAAATTGTTACACACAATGGCTTCAGGTTTTTCTTGACAATTGTTGATGATTACTCTAGAATGTGCTGGTTGTTTTTGTTAAGATTGAAGAGTGATGTTTTTTTAGTGTTAAAGTCTTTTATGGCATTAGTTAAGACTCAGTTCAACAGGAACATTAAAAGGGTAAGAACTGACAATGGTAGTGAATTCTTTAATAGTGAATGTTGTGAATTGTTGAAGTCTTTGGGCACAGTTCATGAAAGCAGTTGTCCCATACACTCCACAACAAAATGGAGTGGTTGAAAGAAAACACAGACACATCCTTGAAGTGGCCAGGGCAGTCAGGTTTCAAGGAGGCATTCCTATTAAATTTTGGGGTGAGTGTGTGTTGTCAGCTGTATATTTGATTAATAGGCTTCCTATACCTATTCTGAAGGGAAAATCTCCCTATGAAATGTTTCATGGACATAAAGCCAATATCAATCATTTGAGAACAGTAGGTTGCTTGTGCTATGCAACCAAGGTGCTTAAGCAGGACAAGTTTTCTCCTAGAGCTGATCCTTGTGTTCTGATGGGGTATTCTTCAACTCAGAAGGGGTATTTGCTCTACAGCTTATCTTAAAAGAGGTTCATTGTCAGTAGAGATGTGGTGTTCAAGGAGAGCATCTTTCCTTTCAAACAGGTAATCAGTCAACCTCAGCCTTTATTTCTTGCTGAATCTGTTGTAGTATTAGATGATCTCTATACATGTGATGAAGATAGAGACTTGCCTGTCCCTGTGCCTATCTGTACAAGTGATGATTCTATAATCCTCAGTAATGATGCACCAGAAACAGGACTTGATGCAGATGCAGATGCTAGCACTGAACTGTTGTCTTTGAGGAGTGAGGAGGTGCCAGTTAGGAAGTCTACTAGAACTTTTCATCCTCTTATTTGGATGAAAGACTGTGTGAGTCCAACTTCTAACTGCTACTCTCAAAGCAACTATGTGTCCTATGATCATGTATCCTCTAAGTACAAGGCTTACCTCTCTAGGTTCTCTACTGAAGTTGAGCCAAGGACCTTTGAGGAAGCAATCACAGACAAAAGATGGGTACAAGCTATGCAGCAAGAGGTGGAGGCATTGGAAGAGAATGGGACCTGGAAGATAACAGAACTACCTGAAGGGAAGAACATAGTTGGTTGTAAATGGGTTTACAAGATCAAATATAAGGTTGATGGTCAGATAGACAGGTTCAAGGCCAGATTAGTAGCAAAAGGGTACAACCAAACTGAAGGGATAGACTACCAAGAGACTTTTTGGTCAGTTTGAAGGTTCAAGGCCAGATTAGTAGCAAAAGGGTACAACCAAACTGAAGGGATAGACTACCAAGAGACTTTTTCCCCAGTTGTGAAGATGACAACCATTAGATCAATCATAGCATTGGCTGCAACTCAGCATTGGAACATCTTTCAAATGGATGTCTTCAATGCATTCTTACAAGGAGACTTGCTTGAGGAAGTGTACATGGAGCTGCCAAAAGGATTTTACAGTAATGAGAAGGGTCAGAATCTTGTATGTAAGTTGGTGAAATCTTTGTATGGCCTCAAGCAGGCCTCAAGACAGTGGAATGCCAAGCTGACAGAGGCACTGCTGAGTTCAGGATATATACAAAGCCATCTGGATTATTCTTTATGCTAAGCCTAGCATGACACCACTTGACTGCAGTTAGAGGTTGACCAGCATGGAGTTTGCTGCAGATATACCTTATGATGACATTCCAAGGTACCAAAGACTAGTTGGGAAGCTGTTGTATCTTACTAACACAAGCCCAGACATAGGATTTGTAGTTCAATTACTGAGTCAGTTTATGCAAAGGCCTAAGATGTCACACTGGCAAGCTGCATTGAGGGTGATTAGGTATGTCAAGCTAGAGGCTGGTAAGGGATTGCTTATGAGTTCTACTCAAAGATTTCAACTATATGGGTACTGTGATGCTGACTAGGCTGCATGCCCAAGCACAAGAAGGTCAGTCACTGGTTTTGTTCTCAAATTTGGAGACTCATTGATTTCTTGGAAGTCAAAGAAGCAGTCCACAGTGTCCAGGAGTTCTGCAGAAGCTGAGTATCGAAGCTTAGCTGCTCTTACTGCTGAAGTGGTATGGGTTGCTAATCTTTACAAGGAATTAGGGGTGCATCTGATGGAGCCAACAGTGATTCACTGTGATAGCAGATCTGCGCTACAAATTGCTGCTAATCCGGTGTTCCATGAGAGAACTAAACATATTGAGATAGATTGTCATTTTATTCGCTAGAAGATTCAAAAGGGACCTGTCAAAACCATTCATGTCAACAGCAAAGCTCAAGAGACTGACTTACTCACCAAAGCTCTTGGGAGAACACAACATGAATTCCTCACAAACAAGCTTGGATTATTGAATCTCTTCAATACATCCAGCTTGAGGGGGAGTGTTGGGATCATTAAGTAAGCTAGAATGATTGTTAGAGTTAGTTAGTATCCAATTAGTTAGTTAATTAGTTATTGATTAAATGTGGATAGTAATTGTATGTGTGTAGGTCCACAATACTGTGGTGTTTCTTTTCCCCTGTATACATATATACTTTCCTGTACATACACAGAAGAATACAACACAATACTTTCTTCTCATTCCTTCTTCTTCTCCAAGTCTTTCCTCTCTTCTTCAATCCGGAATCAGTGATTCCTTCATATTTGAGACCATAAATTAAGGAATGTTTTTACGCATTTGACATAATTTTAATTTAGAAACACAAAATTAAAAAGAAAATTCTTAAACTTCAAATTAAGTCAAGCCAAACCATTATTTTTAGAAAAAAAATATTTGGGGTAAATTATAATAATAATAGAGTAATATATTCAGCATAAGTTGATAAATAAAATTTACAAAGAATAGAATATAAATAAATTTAATTTCTATCTTTATAGAATAATGAGATTGTGTGTTTTTTATTTATAAAGTTTCTATTACAAATATATATATATATATATATATATATATATAGCACGCAATCATATTTGGGTAAATTCTTGAATATAAAAGATGGCCGTCTGCGTTACTGCAACAAAAAACTTCTTAATGAATATTTAAGATTTAGCCGTTAAAGCAGCCAACCAAAAAACTTCTTCGCAGAAGTAGGGGTGTGCATCGGTCAGTTC
>DF361071.1:14359-54748 GCA_000787875.1 Solanum virginianum | reverse complement strand
TTGACTATGGTTTTTTGACTACTTTGATAACTATATGTGCTTCTGCTGTCTATATTCATTTGGCTACTCTGATGATTGTATGTACTTTCTGCTTTACATAGTTCATTGGCTGGTAAAGGCTATAACGGCCATTATTATGGCCGCTAGTATAATTTTTAATTGCCCCTAAATTCTCTTTTTGTTGTAGTGAGCCTGCAAGGAGAACTTCTGTGTTTGAAAGGTTGGGTCCATTGAAAAAGAGGAATAATAAGCATAAAAAAAGTTACCTAAAAGTAATGACGCTTCACCTATGATCCAAAAGGATTTCAAAAGTGTGATTCTTTATAGGATGAAGCGACGGGTGGAACTCATAGTTTCATGTAAAGAGGTCCTAAAGGCGAAGGTTCACATTATGGTTTATACCAAAGAGCATGAGGAAGATAAAGAAAGCGTACAATCCTTATGTCATGTTACAACTTAGACTCCTATCAAATAAAGATTGATGAAGATTTGAGAGGTATTGTTTGATGCAATCATATATCTATTAATTACAATGATCCATAGGAAGAGAAGGATGCTAGAGAGGAACCACTAGAATTTGAAGAAGGAGTGAAGACAACAACAAATCCCTTAAAGAAAGTTAACCTTGGCACTGATGAAGATCCAAGGCCAACTTACTTGAGTGCTTTTCTAGAAGCTGATGAAGAAATGACTTATATGAATATACACAAAGAATATAGGGATGTCTTCGCTTGGAGCTATAAAGAAATGCAGGCTTAAATACCAAAATAGTAGTCCATCAATTGGCAATCAAGCACGGTGCTTGTCCTGTCAAGCAGGCTCAAAAACATTTTAGGCCAGACTTAGTTCCATTGATTGAGAAAGAAGTTAACAAACTTATTGAGACAACTTCATTCGTGAAGTTAAATACCCTATGTGGATTTCAAATATTGTTCCCGTGAGGAAAAAGAATGTTCAACTTTGAGTTTATGTTCACTTTAGATACCTCAATAATGCATACCCTAAAGAAGAGTTCCCTCTACCCATTCCAGAGCTAATAGTTGATGTTACGATTGGTTATGAGGCAATGTCATTCATGGATGATTCTTCTGGCTATAACCAAATTCAAATGCCATAGAATGATGAAGAACTCATAGCATTTTGCACACCTAAAGGTATTTATTGCTACAAGGTAATGCCTTTTGGTTTAAAGAATGCTGGTGCGACATATCAAAGGGCTATGAATAATATATTTGATGACTTACTCCACAAAAATGTTGAGTGTTATGTTGATGACTTGATAGTGAAGTCAAAAAGGAGGAATGACCATTTAAAGGACTTAAGAATGGTGTTCAAGTTTCTTCAAAGTTTTCAACTGAGGATGAATCCATTAAGATGTGCCTTTGGGGTCACTTTTGGAAAGTTTCTTGGCTTCATTGTGCAACATCGAGGAATTCAGATTGATCAAGCCAAGTTGATGCAATTGTGAAGATGTCTGATCCTCGAAACATTCATGAGTTGAAAAGCCTTCAAGGAAGGTTAGCCTAATTGAGGAGATTCATCTCAAATCTTGCTAGAAGATGCCAACCATTTAGTCATCTCATGAAGAAAGGGATCTCTTTCAAGTGGGATCAAACATGTAGCAAAGCCTTTGAAAGTATCAAAGTGTAACTGGCAAAACCTCTAGTTCTAGCAGCACCTATACCTGGAAAGCCATTGATACTTTATATTATGGCACAAGAAAGGTCCGTGGGAGCCTTACTAACTTAATAAAATAGTGAAGGCAAAGAAAATTCTCTTTATTACTTGAGCAGGATGATGACACCAAATGAGCTGAATTATTCACCAATCGAAACTCCACTTTCACATAAAAAGAATGGGGTATTATTAGCCAACTATGGTGAAAGATTGCTTAGACTATGCTCGAAGGTGCAAGGCTTGCCAATTCTATGCTAATTTCATACATCAACCACCTAAAGTTTTACACTCGACTATTGCATCATGGTCGTTTGATGCTTGGGGATTAGATGTTGTTGGTCCACTGCCAAAATCTTCTGGTGGGCACTTATACATCTTGGCTGTGACAAATTACTTCTTAAAATGGGCCGAAGTTGTAGCTCTTAAAGAAGTCAAGAAGGAGAATGTCGCGAACTTTACTCGAGTGAATATTATCTATTGATTTGGCATTCCACGATACATAATAACGAACAATGGCAAGCCTTTTGATAACAAGTTGATGAATAAGATATATGATCTCCTTGGCTTTAAGCAGCGAAAATCTTTTATGCCAACGTTGCCGCCAATGGTCTAGTTGAGGCATTCTACAAGACTTTGCGTAATCTATTGAAGAAAGTCATTTCTAAGTCCAAGAGAGATTGGCATGAAAGAGTGGAAGAAGCCTTGTGGGAATATAGGACAAAATACCATACACCACCTCAAGCAAGCCTATACTCACTTGCTTTTGGAGTTGAGGAAGTCCTGCCACTCAAGCGTCAGATACCTTCCTTGAGATTGGCTATCCAAGAAGGACTTATTGAAGAAGAAAATGCTCGACTATGTCTTGCTAATTAGAAACACTTGATGAAAAGAGATTAGAAGCCTAACAAAACCTTGAATGTTATCAAGCTTGTTTGTCTCATGCTTTCAACAAAAATGTTCGTTTGAGGTGTTTTCAAGTTGGAGACCAAGTCCTTACAGTAAAGAGGCCCATTATCACTTCACGCAAGTCTGGGGGCAAATTTACCTCAAAGTGGGATGGACCATATCTGGTATAATAAGTATACTCAAATGGTGTTTACAAGCTGGTCGATACAGATGGAATAAGGATCGGTCCTATAAATACAAAATTCCTTAAAAGATATTATCCTTAAGGCAAATGATGCTCCTTGAAGCATGAGTATGAAACTAGATGATACTCCTGGTCCACAAGAGTATAAATTGTGTACGACACCCTAAAAAAATATGTCCGCTAGGTTAAAAATCTTGAAAGAGGTAGCTTAGGCAAAAGTTAGGACAAAAAGAGAAAAACTCCCCAGAACTACCTTGTGACTTGATCCTCTTTATTGAGGTACGTAGGCGCTTGGAATTATATTCCAGGTTCAGTTGCATAAGTGTTAAAAAACTATGTCCCAACCTGATTTCTTATGGGGGCAAAGCTCTATGGAATGCGAGCTTCTTCAATAGCATGCTTGAGGCTTTCAAATTTGGTCAAGTTTGCAAATTGAAGTTTTCAAATTCCCCAAGTTTACAAGTTGAAGTCTATGAGTTGGTTGTCAAATTAACCAAGTATGTAAGTTGAAGTCTTTGATTCTCCAAGTACACAAATCAAAGTCTTCAAATTCTTTAAGTATGTGAGTTAAAGTCTTTGATTCTCCAAGCATGCAAATCAAAGTCTTCAAATCCTTCAAGTATACAAGTTAAAGCCTTCGAACTCTTTAAGTGTAGAAGTTAAAGCCTTCAAATCCTTTAAGTATACAAGTTAAAGTCTTTGAATTCTTTAATTTGCAAGTTGAAGTCTTTGATTATCCAAGTATGTAAGTCAAAGTCTTCAAATTCTTCAAATAGACAAGTTGAAGTCTTTGATTCTCCAAGTATGCAAATCAAAGTCTTCAAATTCTTCAAATAGACAAGTTGAAGTCTTTGATTCTCCAAGTATGCAAATCAAAGTCTTCAAATTCTTCAAGTATACAAGTTGAAGTCTTTGAACCCTTTGAGTTTGCAAGTCGAAGTGTTCAAATTCTCCAAGAATACGTGTTAAAACATTTATAATTTTTGAGTCTATAAGTTAAAGTCTGCAAATTCTTCAAGTGTGTAATTTGGGGTTTCAAATAAGTCAAGTATGCGTATTAAAGACTTTAATTTCTTGAAATCTACAATTTGAAGTCTTTAAATTCTCTTCCTAAAGTCGAATTCACCATGTTTATAAGTCAAATTCTTTAAAGTTATTGGGTCTGAAAGTTAAAGCATTCAAGCGTTGACCTTTTAATTTACCTTTCATAAGGTAAAAATGAGTAACTATCTCTTTGTATCGTGAGTATTCTCTCAACCTTGCTTAGCAAAGACGAGTATCCATCCCATTATGCCACAAGAATCTCTCTAAATTGTCATGCCTTAAGGTGGACAAAATTTGTCCCTTTGCACCTTAATCTAGCCTTTTCGTGGGCTTATCCTTAAAAAGTTCTCTAAATTTTCATGCTTTAAGGTGGACAAAATTTTTCCCGTTGCACCTTAAGCTAGCCTTTTCGTGGGCTTATCCTTAAAGGACCTCCGAATTTCCATGCCTTAAGGTGGACAAAATTTGTCCTTTTGCCCCTTAAGCTAGCCTTTTCGTGGGCTTATCCTTAAAAGGATCTCCAGATTTCCATGCCTTAAGGTGGACAAAATTTTCCCTTTGCACCTTAAGCTGGCCTTTTCGTTGGCTTATCCTCAAAAGGATCTTCAAATTTCCATGCCTTAAGGTGGATAAAAATTGTCCCTTTGCACCTTATGATGGTCTCTTCACAAGCATTTGAAATATTGTAAAACCTTGTATTATTGGCCCCTTATGTTTAAATATGTGGAATATTGTAAAGCCTCGAATTGGTGATTCCTTATGTTTAAACATTGAGAACTTTGTAAACCCTCACATTAGGGGTCCCTTATGTTTAAACATTGAAACTTTTTAAAGTCTCGCATTGGGGGTCCCTTATGTTTAAATATTGAAAACTTTGTAAAGCCTCGCATTGGGGGTCCCTTATGTTTAAACATTCAAAACTTTGTAAAGCCTCGTATTGGGAGTCCCTTATGGTTAAACATTCGGAACTTTGTAAAGCCTCGCATTAGGGGTCCCTTATGTTTAAACATTGGGAATTTTGTAAAGTCTCAAATTGGGGGTCCCTTATGTTTAAACATTGGGAACTTTTTAAAGTCTCGAATTGGGGGTCCCTTATATTTAAACATTCAGAACTTTGTAAAGCCTCGTATTGAGGGTCCCTTATGTTTAAACATTGGAAACCTTGTAAAGCCTCGAATTGACAGTCCCTTATGTTTAAACATTGGAACTTTTTAAAGCCTCGTATTGGGGGTCCCTTATCTTTAAACATTGGGACTTTGTAAAGCCTAGTATTGGGGGTACCTTATGTTTAAATATTGAAACTTTGTAAAGCCTCGCATTGGGGGTCTCTTATGTTTAAACATTGGGAACTTTGTAAAGTCTCGCATTAGGGGTCCCTTATGTTTAAACATTTGGAACATCGTAAAGCCTCGTATTGTTGGTTCCCTATATTTAAACATTTGGAACATCATAAAGCTTCATATTGTTGGTCCCCTATGTTTAAACATTTAGATTAGCGCAAAGCCTTGTAGTTGGTCCCATATGTTTAAACATTTAGAATAGCGCAAAGCCTCGTATTATTGGTCCCCTATGTTTAAACATTTATAACAGCGTAAATCATCATATTGTTGGTCCCATATGTTTAAACATTTAGAACAACGTAAAGCCTCATATTGTTGGTCCCCTATGTTTAGATATTTAGAACTAATGTAAAGCCTCGTATTGTTGGTCCCCTATGTTTAAACATTTAGAACAACGTAAAGCCTCGTATTGTTAGGCCCCAATGTTTAAACATTTAGAACATTGTAAAGCATCGAATTGATGATCTCAAATTAGGGATATAGAACACATCCCTTCACACCTCTAGATCAAATTCTTGTGTTATAGAATCCACAAAGCACAAATGTCACTCCCTTTGACTTACAAAAACTAAAAAGAAAAGGGACAAAAAGAAGAAGAAGAAAGTCATACCTCAACAAAGACACCTAAGGTTAGACTTCAATTTTGATTGAAAAAAATATGAAGAAGTACACCCCTATTTATAGGGTGTTATTCAAGAAGAAAAAGGAAAAAAAGGGAAAGAATGCAAAAAAGGAA
The DNA here is from genome assembly GCA_000787875.1 of Solanum virginianum. Taxonomy (NCBI): domain Eukaryota; kingdom Viridiplantae; phylum Streptophyta; class Magnoliopsida; order Solanales; family Solanaceae; genus Solanum; species Solanum virginianum. Next base: position 48,861 of record DF361071.1, on the reverse strand, counting down.
AAAAAAAACAAAAAAGGAAAGAAAAGAGGAAAAAAAAAAGAAAAACAAAAAAATTAGTGGTTAGGGACCACATAAAAAGGAAAAAAGGAAGAAAAAAAGGAAAAGAAGAAAGAAAAAAGAAAGAAAGAAAAAAATGGAAAAAAAGAAAGAAAAAAGAAAAGAAGGTCAAATTTCTTTTTTTTTTTCCCTCTCAAATAAGGTAAAGTTGGGAATAATTTTCTTTTCTACATAATAAGATTATAATATTATGTCAATACTTATTTATAATATTATAATAATAATTATTATAATATTAAATTAATACTTCAAGTCTTCAAATGATAAAATATTTCAACTAGACTTGAAGCACGGGGACATTTCTAAGCATTTAAAATTTATTAAATATAAATTTTAAAATGATTCAAACTATATTAAATTCATGAATATATTAGTCCAAATAAATATTATGAATTAAGATAATTGAGTTAATCATTTAAGTCCAATAAATATGAATTTAATTAAAACTCATGTTAATTGATTTGGGCTACAATAAAAGAGTCCAAATTAATAAGCCCAATATTATTTCATCCAAGAGGCCCATCTTGGCGCCATGTGTCAAATGATGTGGCACGCCAAGTCAAATAAAGAAGCCAATGGGATCATGCCATGTGTTAAAATGACAAGTCCATTTCATTAAAACCCAATATGCCATGTCGCTTAAATCTGATTGGCTGAAGGGAAGTCTTTCCTATTATAATTCCTCTATCCTACAACTATAAATAGGGGTCTTCATAATTCAAAGAAAATGGAAGAATTCTAACAAAAAAGCTAGAGAAGGCTCGTGGATCAAACAAATTTCTCGACAAAGTTCAAGAATTCAAATATTCAAGTTCAAGAACAAGCTTAAAAGCTCTTGAACTTAAGATCAAACTCAAGAACAAATTCAAGTTTTAAGAATAAGATCAAGAGCAAATTCAAATTCAAATTCAAGATCAAGTTCAAGAATAAATTTCAAATTGAAGATCAAGCTTAGGAGCCCTTGAATTTACACTTGAAAAGTTGAATAAGAGAATTCATAGAGATTATAACACTCGCATTTTGAAATCAACTACTACAATTATTGTGATATTTTCGTTCTTGATTATTATTTTCTCTACGCGAAATTTATCGTCTACAACGTTATCAGTATGAGTCTCTACCATCTTAAAGAGTGAAGGTTAAGTTTCATGACTAGTGAAGGTTAGGTTTCAAGACTAGTGAAGGTTAGATTTCAAGGTTAAGGTATTTATTTATTTATTTATTTATTTATTTATTTATTTTCTCTTTCTTGATATGGCTAACCTTGAGAAACTTGAGTTTGTTGCCCTTCATAGTTTGGTCAAGAACTACCCTTCATGGGTGTTGGATGCTATGAGTCTTGGAGACACTATTAAGAATAAAAATAAAGATATGATAAAGTTATGATATTCTTGTGTCTCATCTTGATGAAATTTTGAAAATATGAATATCTCACAGTTAAAGATGTTGGATTCAAGCCCCATCAATTTATGGCATAAGACATCTTTATATGAATAAGACATTGGGTTCAAGTCTCAATGCACCATATTAATGATGTAATGATGACTAAAGCAAAATAATGTGCTTTTGGTGAAAATTCATAAAATATATTCCATTAAAATGCTTCATTCCTTAAAGTGAATGTGGTAGCAGTGCATAATGTCTGAAAGAAGATAAATAATTGAATAATGCACGTAAACATAGAATGAGGTACTAAGCTATCATAAATTGATATGCTAAGGTAATTGTGTTCCATTCATAAAGAATGAGAACTTTTGATAATGATTTGAATTAAATAAAATTTAAATGGACATCCATTAAAGAATCTAAAGATTCTTTTAAATGGTGAATTTTCTTTTAAACATTATGATGAAATTCCCCTTAATTGATTAATGGTCAGGGACCATATAATTTCCATTTAATAATTTTGATATGTGATATATGATTAATGGATATACATGGTGCAAAAAAGATGGATTCTCCAAAGTAGATTGGAATATATGTTAGTTTGTCTAACATAAGGGGGAGATAATAAGAAACTAAGAGTTGAAATACTCTTGTTGAATGTCCCTGAAAGACAGAATCTGTGACATGCATGAAGCATAAAATTGATTCCTAATTCATCTTTTGATCCTTCTTAGATGTATTTCATTCATTACCTTTCGATCTCAGAACGTATGCGTACTAACCCTTGTTCTCGACCCCAGAATACTCTTACCTTTTGGTCTCAAGTACTTAGACTAGGTTAAAAATCCCAAATTTTTGTTAGAACTCTTTTCCTAATCCCTACATCCCTTTCGGGCATGTAGCGAATTCAGGCTTACCCTAATGCGTTGACTCATTAAGGATGAAGTTAAAGTGAAGAATACTATGATATATATGCTAATCAATTCTAAGATTTACCCTATATTCATCTATCTTATTGATGGGTTTAACCTATCATATTCAAGAAAGATAATCCACAACAATATGAAAATTTCATAATAAAAAAATTACTATTGAAGAATTAGTGAATCCACAGATTACAATATCGAATAAGATAATCGAAATCCCAAAGTTCAATGAAATTTCAAGCAAAAATAGTGTTCTCTTATGTTCTCTGTCTCCAGTTGTCCAAGACTCTGTAAAAATGAAATAAAAATAATATACATATACAAGGAAACCTAATCCAACTTAAAATAGGAAAAGTCACATCATCATGGATACGTGGCACTACACGGCCCGTATGACAGTAAACGGATCGTGAAATGGTCCGTGAGGCTATACTTGGTCTTCAACCTTGCTTTTCACTCGTAGCTCCACGTGTACGGACATAATCCGTGTGACTATTAATGGTCTGTAAAATGGACCATTTAAATCTCCTTAAACTTTCTGCTCACGTTATCATCACGACCCATATTACGGACCGTGGTTGATTACATGACCCGTGACAGGCATCGTCCCTTGCCACTTGTGCGATTTGTGTAATTTTTGATGATAATGGGATCTTCACGTCACTTTGACAGCGCGTGGCACAGCCCATATCAAGTCCCACAGTCAGTGAAGGGTACCGTGAGATGTGCCTTAGGCGAATTTCTCCAACTTCTTTCTTTAGCTCCTTGTCATGCCATTTGCCGCCAAGTGTGAGGCCACGGTGAGCCTCACGGTTCGTGTGATGGTACACGAGCCATGTAGGCACCCGTGTGCCCTCACTTGGTTCTATTTGTTTACTTCTATCACCAAGGCCTCATCCACGTGGCCTCTCACAGTCCGTGTGATGCTACACGGGCCGTTGAGGTCTCTCTTGCGCCCACACTTGAGCTCTTTTTCATTTATTTTCCTGTAGTTCACCCATTTCTCCATACCTTAATCACTTTTTCTGAAAAATAACAAAAACACACATCAAAACAGCACATTTTCTTGAGAACGTGCAAAAATCCTTCGTTTAAACCATTACAAGAGTCATATTTCTACTACTCATCAGGAGCAAATGATCAAAATGATCACAATTAATAGGAAATGTGCTCTTGAAGAGCCTACAACATAACACTTCATAAAACCTCATGAGAGGGGTAGCTACCTAAAAATAATAAAGTGGTGAGATCTCAACAAGTTATGTCGCGTTGCAAATCGACAAAAGGAATATTTTATCGGTGTTATATTTGATACAATATAGAGTAATATTGTAAAAGATTATGAGGAACTAAATTATATGGTATATTAAAGCATGCTCTAATTATCAAGTGGAATGATGCATCTTGGTAAGCGTAAAACATATTTGACTTGCACTCTAGACACTAGAAAACGTCATGCATTTAATATTAGTATTGTCACTAGAACAAAGCACATTCCACTAAAGCTTTCTACATACATGAGCTCCAAAAAAATGGTGATATAAATGTGTAACAAATTTGTTTGAGTGACAATGTGGCTGGTTTGCTCACCAAATCTTTACCAACGACAACTTTTAAGAAGATGGTACATAAGATTGGGATGCAAAGATTCAAGTCTTTGGACTGATATTCTCATTAAGCGGAGTTAATACGCGATGTACTCTTTTTTCCTCACAAGGTTTTGTCCCATTGGGTTTTCCTTGTAAGATTTTAATGAGGCATCCAAAATGTATATTATTAGATATGTGTACTTTTTTTCCTTTACTAAATTTTTTCCCACTGATTTTATCTAGTAAGGTTTTAATGAGACACATAATCTATCAAATAGACATTCAAGGGGGAGTGTTATAAACATATTTGTATTATAGTGAATGTCTATTATGTAGATTCTTTTAAGAGTTAGGAATCTTACTTGGAGACTAAGTCAATTTCCTGCTTGAGAACCAAGTCAGTTTTTCCCCTATAAATATAAGGGTTTCCTTCATTGTAATATGGATCTTAATATTATTCAGTAGGAAAAGAACTCTTCTCTCTTCTTCCCTACTTTATTCTTTATATTATTTCATACTTTCATAACAAATTGTTAATACTTTAATTTTGAAATATTCGTGTTGTTAATTATTAGGCTCAAAATGTCTCTATTGTTGGTCAATTCTATCTTTTTTCATAACATATGTTTTCCTTCTTAAAAATTAGCATAAATAATATTTAAAAAATATATTTCTCTAACAAAATGAGAATTTGGAAAAATATAAATAAATTTCAAATTGAGATTTCAAGTTTTTTGTTGATCAAGCGACATCTGAATTTGAACTGGGAAAAGGATTTGCAGTCCTCTGCCGTCACTTGGTCATGTCACCAAACATGATCATGTTTAAGAATGTGATCAAATCTTATAGTTCTTCCTTTCGTTTATTTCACCAACTCTTCTACATTTACCTTCCTTAGTTCTTGGAAAAAGAAGTGATTCAAGAATGCACCCTCAAACGCATCCCATGTGACTTTCTCTACATCCTCGACATGATTCTGCTCCTACTTATTGTACCAAAAGTTTGTTGTGCCCTTGAGTTAATATGCAACAAGTTCAACTCTATTTGTCTTCAGTAATATGCATGGGTTTCAAGATCTTTTACATTTCAAGATTCATCATCATGAAGTCCCTAATCCTAATCAAAGCTAACGACTTTTAAATACTAGAGCTAATGATTGTAGGTCCCTAACAGCCTGACTGAGCAACCACTAATTGTGTGAGTATATTAATAGCTCCTCTGAACTTTGCCTTTGAAGTAACTGTAGGTTGAGGAGTAGGCTCTCCTTGCATCCCAATTGTAATATCCCCAAAGTGGAAGAGTCGGAATCAAAAGAAAAAGTTTAAAAAAGACTATTGATGTAGGGACCACAACCCTTTTTACAGACCACAAATGATTCCACGAGTCGTAAAAGATGCTTATTGAACCTGTTAGGCATTCTTGCATTCAGATATTAGTACCACAAAGAAGAACGTCATAGTTATATTTACGACTTATAAAGAATGAATTCGTAGATGGGATTTAGAGATGGAAAATTTTGGCTTAGATAGGACGAATAGATTTGTATGGGTTGTGGAAAGGTTTACGGGTCATAGATTGGTTCGTGAAAGTAATACCTTATATAATGACCTGATATAGGGCCTAGTCATCACACGGCAAATGAGATAACCAAGGGTACCTCACCCAAGCCATTTTTAATATCTCAAGCACTCGTAGGTATAAAATTAAACATTTGTTGACGTAAAACAGGGAAAGGGTCTATGAGGCCATAATATGACAATGAAGCAACATTAAAAAGAAAACATTAATATATGTCTATAAAGCATACCAACTAAACCATGGATGGACAGAATCGATTGCAGTCGGTCTCCATTAAATAGAAAAGATTACATACATAAACAATATAGAATGTAAAAGCCTTAAAGGCCAACATATACATCAATGCCTCAAGTACAAAGCAAGAATAAAAAATGGTAGAGACCCAAAATAAGGGTTCACCATAAAAGTACTAGTCTCGAATGCTTGAAAAGTAGCTATGAGCCGGTGGAGGAGCACTGTCCCTACATGGTTAGATCACATAGGAAAAGTATGCGTTAGTGCTTTTGGAATGTACTAAGTATGTGAGATATAATCAAACATAAAAGTGTAATTCCATCATTCATAAGTAAAACATGTAGATATACTTAGGACGTTAAAAGTACATAAACAGGAGCTCAAGTATGCACAAGGAATATCTCCTAATATGGATGAGAATCAATGCATAAAAGGCCACATCTGATGGAACCATACCATAGAGTCATAAACTTGTGGGAGTAGACTTTAACTGACATATAAGACCATGTGAGTTATGATATGCTGTCAAAATACAACACATTTGATGCCTAAAATAAGGGATTTTGTGAGTCCTTAATGCGACTTTTTATGGTTTTTATGTGTTTTTGTGTTTTTCTTGCAGAAAAGTTAGGTTGGCATGATTTTGAGAAAAGTTGCAGATTTTGCTGAAGCTTAGTACATACAAGCATACTTACAAGTCATAGACCAAGCTATGAGTCGTAGGGTGTGTCGTAGCAAGAATCAGAGACCAAAAATTTAAGAATCTACTAAGTGGAGGTCACCCTTATGAGGCCATCCTATGAGGGTGATATGGCAGCAAAAATCAGAGACAACAACTTAGAAATTTGCTAAGTGGAGGTTACCCCTACGCGGCCATCATATAAGGCGTAAGTCACACTATGACTCGTATAGGTGGACTCGTAGCAAGAATCAGAGAGCTAAAATATTGGACCAAAAAAACTGAAGGCCAAGACTATGAGAGGAATATATGAGTCATAGCCCAAGCAACGACTCGTACAAGTGGGTCATACAAGTTTAGTCCAAGATGCTAAGAACCTAATACGAGACCCTGACTACAACTCATAGGTCATCAGACGAGTCTTACCTGTGAGACTTATCAGCTGCCAGCTGTCTTTTCTATGTAAATTTCTAGGGTTATTTTATACATACTATATATAGTTTAAGTTAGATTTTTAGGAAGAGTTCGACCAGGAGATATTCTACGACTATCTTTTGAATATTTTCTTAGTTTTTAGAGTAGTCTATTATTCTCTCTTGGAAAACCCATTTTAGGGATTCCAAATCTTGCCTTGTTCTCATTGTGGATCAATCAAGCTTGTGGGTTTGCAACTTGTGGTGCCTACTTTCTTCATTATTGTTGGACGAAAAGCAAAACGACCATTGAACACATAGCTTGTGGGTTTGCAACTTGTGGTGCCTACTTTCTTCATTATTGTTGGTAAAACTCTCATTTATGTATTGTATGTGCATTGTTGCTTGTTTTGCCTTAGCTATGAGTAGCCACTTGTCATGCCTACTTTCTTCATTGATGTTGGGAAAACTCTCATTTATGTCTTATATGTTCATTTTTTTCTTGTTTTACCTTAGCCATGAGTAGCTAAACACCCACAACTTGGGGTTGTGGGAACCATGGATAGTTGACTTGAGATGACCTAGGTTTATTTTATTTCTATGATTGGAGTTTCAGGGTCATGGGGACCATGAGTAGTTGACTTGAGATAACCTAGGTTTATTGCATTTTTGTGATTAGGGTTTTGTATGTATTATCTATTTCCCTTTAGTATGATTTTTGTTAGGTGGTGGCCAACACCAAACCCTGCCTACTATCATGATCCCGACCAAGGTAGTGACGAATAGGAAAAGGGAAGTAGATGACAGGATTCAATCGATATCTTCTTGTCTAATCAATCGAACCTGACCAAGGGAAGGTTGACTGGGACAATTGGTAACGGTTAGTTGGCATGCAATGGTTGCCGACCAAGCGCCATGGTGAAATTTGACCTTCACCTTCACAAGAGAGCTGGAAGAACCTAAGTTATCATCCTGCATGCGACTCTTCAATTGTGGTTATGTTACTTAGGGTAATCGAGTCAATGAACCATGGGGAACACAATTCCCAAGTTCTCCGTAAAATTGAGTGTTTTCCCGCATAGTAGTATAGTCGTCATTTTACTTTTGTTTTTTGAATCACAAACACTTCCCCACCATTTAGAGATGTTAGTTATTGATGCTTGAAATGATTAGTAGTGAAGTCTTTTAGTCAAGCCCTGTATTCCTTATGGATTGGATCCTAACCTTTGGTTAGGTTAATTGCTGACAATCATCACTTTCTTATTGAAGCGTGAACATCAGGACGATATAATATAAGTCATCAAGCTACTACATAGAATCCAACATAACCCCCTATGTTGGCACAAGTTGACCACTTACTCGGTGGAACTCCATCACTTCGCATGCATCTTTATATAACATAAATGGCCTATGTGGATCTACTAGCCTAGCCTACAAGTGTTAAGAGCAAGTTAATGGGGCAAAGGATTGCTTCTAAGGTTACCTCATCAAACCCTACCACGATGACTCATTTGGTGCTAAGTCATCTCACAGAATCTTTTAAAACATATACTTAGTCAAGTTATGACACTTAGAATCATAAGTAGCAAAACCTTAGGAGTAGCTCAAACTTAAGGAAACATAAAAGTGAGTATTGTTCCTCCATCTTGGGACCTCCTTAAAACATCTTTACGGCAATTGTCAACATGCATATATCTTTGACAAGTCATCTCTTTAAAACTTGTCTTTAGTGCCCTAATCATCATCATATATCATGTAAAACTTAACTTGAAACTTTGTGGGATAACTTCTTAAGTTGAAACATTCGTAAATCATGAAATCATGCTTAATCATGGAAAAATATGCTTATACAAAATATGGTATCAATGATGTATAAATATACTCATAGGATATCATATAAAATAGAGGTGTCAGTCCTCTATGATACCCAAAAAATATACATATACTCAGAGGGTAACATACAAGATAAACTTGTCAGTCCTCAACAATACCTAGAAGGTAAATATACTAAGAGGGCATCATAATCAAAGTTCAATACATAATACAAAATAGTGTGATTAGTAAAGAAATTACCTCAAATTTGATTCTAAAAGCATTAAAAGCTTGAAGAATCTCAATAAATTTCAAATCAACATACTTTCAAAAATTAGTGATGTCATTCTTCAACATAACACTACTAGAGACAACAACACTAGCACTACTGTGTTCAATATCTGCCTTTGACGCTTGTGTGCAAAAAAATTAATTATTAAACTGTTGATAATTTATACCCCAAGGACAATTTTCAAACACAAAATCTTCTAATTCCTACTATGAGCTACTCACTAAACAAATATCCCTCAACTGTAAACACAACAAAATGGACTATAAAAATTAAAAAAATTACAATAAGATGAAAAAAATACATACCTAATCAATATGCAAGCTGAATATCTTCAAGCAAATACTCTCATGGGTTACTTGTCTATGTACGGTCCAATTTAAGATATGAGACACTTGAAAACCATTACGAAAAGCAAAACGACCATTGAACACATCACGATATTCATAAAATCAAATCTATAATGCCAACAAAAATCTCCCATACCTATAGAATTTAGATTGAAAAAAAAAACCTCCCTATACATTTTAAGAGAGTTTATTACATGAAAATGTCACAAAAATTATTTACCACCAAATGTCAATTTTTTTTACAAAGATGTATATACATGGAGAAAAAAGTAGAAAAAAAGGAAGAAAAGGAAATGTGTGATAATAAAAAAGGTGTAATAAATGAATGATTTATTGACAATGGCATTGTGCATTGACAATGACCAAAAAAATTACATATACATAAAAAAAGCCAGCTGAATAATACATGCAATTAAAACCCTCCTCTATTTTCTCTCTCTTCATTAAATGGTAGTAATGGATAGTACATGCAATTGTAATTCACATTATTTATGGTTGAAAATATGAAAAAAATAGAGTTTTAGTTGACTTTGTTTTGGTTGAAACCATATTATTATTAAGGATATTATGATCTATGTTGCTAAGTGGCATAATATTAAAGATGATTTGTTTGTTCAATTGAAATTCAATTTATTTATGGTATAAAATTTGCACAATTGTTTGGCTTTGTTTTGATTGAAACTATGTTAAAAAAGTTTGTTTGAATACAAGAGGTGAAGGTCCTTCCACCTCAACCATTGTGTTACCTTAGAATCCAATAATTTTACCAAAAAAGCAACAAAGAATAAACCAAATGTCTGAACAGTTGCCAAAAAATGTAAAGTGAAATTTACAAGTCAAGGGTGGTTTCATTTTGAAAAAATACACACACACACAAAAAATATTGTGTTACCATAAAAAAATTAATAAATTAATCAAATATACAACCAACATTAAACAAAAACTTGGTAAATTATTTACGTAAAATTTTATGTTAAATCAGCAGTACAAGCTAGTATTAATTTTAATAAAAATAATACATTCAATTTATTTATGGTTTAAAATATCGGCAACCATTAGGTAGAGTTTTGTTTTGTTTTGGTTGAAACTATGTTAAAAAGTTTGTCTGAGTAGAAGATGTGAAGGTCCTTCCACCTAATCATTGTGTTACATTAAAATTTAATAATTTTATAAAAAAAGCAACAAAGATTAAACCAAACATCTGGACAGGTTGACTTGTAAGGTGAAGTTCAAGGTTGGTATCATTTTGAAAAAAAAATAAAAAACATTGTGTTACCATTAAAAATCAATAAATCAACCAGATATACAACCACCATTAAACAAATTCTGTATAAATTATGGGGAAAATATGTAAAGTTAGACTTGATTTTATTTAGGTAAAATGCTATGTTAAATTAGCTGTACACGTCAATGTTGATTTTTATAAAAATAATACATTCAATTTATTTAAGGTTTAAAAAATTCACAACCATTAGGTAGACTTTTGTTAGGCTTTGTTTTGGATGGAACTATGTTAAAAAATTTGACTGAGTACAAGAATTGTTTGGTTTAAAATATGCACAACCATTAGGTGAGATTTTGTTTGGCTTTGTTTTGGTTGAAACTATGTTAAAAAGTTTATCTAAGTATGAGATGTGAAGGTCCTTCCCCCTAAACCATTGTGTTACCTTAAAATCAATAATTTAACTAAAAAATAATATACATTAAACCATATTCTTGACAGGGTTCCCAAAAATATGTTGAGTCAAATTTACAAGTCAAGGTTGGTTTCATTTTGAAAAATAAAAAACAACATGAAAATCATTGTGTTACCCATAAAAAATTAATAAATTAATCAAACATACAATCAACAGTAAACAAAATTTCTGTAAAGTATGGGAGAATTTTGTAAAGAGTTAGACTTGGTTTAAAATATGTATTACAATTAGGTAGAATTTTATTTGGCTTTGCTTTGGTTGAAAGTATGTTAAAAAGTTTGCCTGAGTACAAGATGTGAAGGTCCTTCCACCTAAACCATTGTTACCTTAAAAATTAATAATTTTATCAAAAAAAACATATATTAAACCAAATTTCTGAACATGTTTCCAAATATATGTAGAGTTAAATTTACAAATCAAGTTTGGTTTCACTTTGAAAAAAAAAAAACAAAACCAATAACATTGTGTTACCCATAAGAAATCAATAAATTAACCAAACATACAACCAACAATAAACAAAATCTTTGTAAAGTATGGGGGAAATATGTAAAGTTATAGTACAAGATGTGAAGGTCCTTCCATCTAAACCATTGTGTTAATTTAAAACTTAATAATTTTACCAAAAAACAACAAATATTAAACCAAAAGTCTGGATAGGTTCCAAAAAATACGTTAAGTCAAATTTACAAGTCAATGTTGGTTTCATATTGAAAAAAAAAACACCAAATATTTTCAACCAAATATGCAATACTATAACAAAAAGTAAAATATACAACCAACAATATTATATTATACTCAAAATATACAACCAACAACAAACAAAATCTTTGTAACCTGTAAAGGATAGTGCTGATTTTAATAAAAACAATCACTCACATAAATCATTGTGTTACCATAAAAATTAATAATATATGTTGACACCCAATTTTTACCCTCCATAATATGAATTAATTATTGAGCTTTTAGTTTTGACAATTTGAAATAATTAGCTTTCAAAAGTACAAAAAATACTTTCTCAAATAAATTTCATTTTTATTTTAGAAGTTATTATTTTCTAATTAATTTAATTATCGCAGGTTGATAATATTAAAAGTTCTTCAATTAATTTGTATTAATTCATCGTGTAGTCAAATTAGTCAATCGAATTCGATTTGATTACATTTAATTTGTCAAATAACATTTGAAGTGGCTAATTTCTTATGTTAATTCCCCTACCCTTTGAACCCATTTTCAACTATCATTTAATTCAATTTTAGCCCAAATCAATTCCCTTGACCCGACCCAATTCTATTGTTCAACCACATATAACCAAACACATACATATACATACATTACATACCTACCTACGTGACCACACGCTCCTATTTTTTCTCCTCCTTCTTCTTTTCCTTCTCCCTTGTGCGTTTCACCTCTCGATCTCACCCTTCATCCTCTTCGACGAACAACAAGCAACCCATCAAAACGCCAAAATGAAAAATATCCTCAATTTCGTTCCTCCATACATACGTGGCCCTCTCTCATTTCAACGTGTCATCATCTCACCCACCCTTCGTCCTTGCTCAAAATCAATCCATCCACCTCATCCTTTTCCAATGGATTTCAGAATCAATTTCGATTGATTTTAATTCTGGATGAGGGGGGGGATTTGAAATCTCAGATTTTGAATTTCAAAAACCCTAAACCTGATCTTGATTTCCCCAATTCCCATCCATTTTCTCTCCTATTTTGTCCTAATTTTTGGCTATATAAATGCCCTTTCTCCTCTATTGAAGAGCAGTTGCTCTTAATTGGGAAAATCCTATGAAAACTTCAATCAATTTTCAAAGTCATTCCTCACAAAAAGAACTCAAAAAGTTCTAGTTATTAGCCGTCACTCACCTAAACACACTTAAGCATTTTGTTTAAAGGTCGGTTAACCTCGAAGGTCCTTGAGGTCGGAATTTCTAATTTTTGAAATTAAGAAGCTTTAGAGGAGTTCCTATTCTAGTGGTGTGGAAAGACTTCACTGTCAAGCTTAAGGTCTTAGTTCGCTGTACCTAAAAAGGTAACGACCTTATGTTTACTGCTTGTTCTGTTCGGCTACTGCTTCAAAGGACTATATTGTTACATCTTATAATCTCATTTGGTTAGATTTCTGGTTCACTGGTTTCTGTTCATTTTTAATCTTCTCCTTAATATTTTGTTCTGCTGGTCTGGTTCATCAATAAGGCCTTTAGTCTCCTGGAATAAATCACATACCGACGTCTCTATATTTTGATTGACATTATGTTTGTCGTATAACTCAAACTGACTGTTGTATGTGTTGTACCCATGTTGATAGTTGCTGTGGCATCTTGGTATTACTCGAAATTGATTAAATGATATTTAGGAAGTTTCATAGATATCTTCTTTATTCTCCAGTTTAGACAAGTTTGTGTATAGAACTTTATTGTTCACATGAAGTTGGATAAATGAAGATGGAATAATTATTTTTCCCAAGTTGGAAAGTTTCAAGATACACTTGATTACTCTTTCTAAAAATGTAAAATTCTAGTGTTTTCACTATTCGGTTAAATGCCATTTGGTCAAAATCATGCTTGTACTTCTGTTTTTCAAAGTTGCTAAATACATCTCTATATATTGCACCTTGGCATGTTTAGTGTTTGTATATATCTTGAGGCACCTTATTATGGTTCTTTGTTTCATTTATGCATTTGAATGTGGCTAGGCAAAACTTGGACATTCCTATGCTTTAATTTGGAACATGAAAGTTTAGGCAGTAAGTATTGACCTGCATATTTGCAGTCATTTATATTGCGCTTCTTTGGAATTGATTTTAGCTTAGTTTAATGTCGTTTTTGTTAAAATTCAAGTCTGGCATAGCCTGATAGACCTTTCTCTTTATTTTATTATTCACAATCTTAGTTTCTTTGGTTTCTATTTTATTTTTGGTGTGATTACTTTTCCTTGGAATCAAATTATTACACTTCATGAGTTTTTGAGAATTTGAATGCCTAAGTTCGTCTTGGTTTGGCTCTTATTTCTAGCTTTCATGCTACCACTATATATCAAATTTTTAGTTGACTCTTCTAACTTCATTTTGCTTTTCTAGAATTATGCTATTCAACTCTCGTTTGTCTTGATATTACTCCGATCCTTTCCCCAATCTACTGCCTTATTTTAATACCATGTTATATTTGATGCATTAGTATTTCTTTTTTAGAACATTAATCCTTTCTTTTTTTACATTTTGTCACATTTAATGCCATTCGAGTCCTTTTGGGATTCCACCCTCACATTTCCGGCAAAGCTTTGGGTCACTGCAGGTGGCTGGGATCCAAATGCATTTTAAGGAAGTTGTTGCACAAGTTTCAGAACCCAAAAGTTGTTGTATACACTGATATACAACGTGTATACAACAGCGCGATACAACGAAAATAGGGCTTAAAAGCCCAAACCTGCAACAGGCCTTTTTTGGGGAAAATGGGTCAAAGCCAACTCTTAACTCCATCTTCTTACATTGTATTATTTGTTTATTTGTATTGAATTGAATACACATTTATTCATTTAATTTAACTTAATTAAATTTCGCAAACGACGAGCTACTTAATTAAATTTCGCAAACGACGAGCTATTTTATGTTACTTCTTTTGTTGACTTGCATGTCTTACTTTACTAAATCATTTTTCAAAAATTCTAATTTATTTTAAGACGGTCCAAGTTATTGATCTCCTTTTAAAAGAAATGAGTTATTTTAGTTTCTTCATAAATTATCTAATTTATTTAAATAAGATTTTACTCGAATTACTTTATATTTTAGTTCTAAATCAGTTTTTTGAATATTTAGTCAAAATGTCTTAATCGTTGGTCAACTGTAAGTTAGCTGTCATTTTTTAGTGATTAATTTCTTCTCAAAAATGAAAATTGAATCCTTACTCATCTCTTGGAAAATTTTAAGACTTTTCTGTTGAGTTTTAAACTTTAATTAGTTTTTTCTTAATTTTTCTTAAAAATTAAGTGGCGACTCTGTTTTAGTTTTGAGAATTTGATTTTTACTTAAATTAATTAAGTAATAAATCAAATTTTCGAAGTCAAGTATTTTTTTTCGAATAACAATATAACAAAAAATACAATCAATATTAAATCAAATGTCTGTAAACTGTATGAGTGTTAACAATAAAGAACTAAGCATCCATAAAAACTGACGAAAAATCCAAAAAGTCTTAACAAAAATATATAAAATATCAACATTTACAGAAGTGACTGAAAAGTCAAAATATGATAGTAAAGTGTCTAATTCTTCCTTTTAGATACCAATTTTGAATGACCCACACTGTCACTAATCAGAATGTATTCCCTAGCTACTTTAGGAGCCCCGAATCGACTAACAACTTTCCCAGTGACTTTGCTTTCACTAACTGCTTCATCCTCTATCTTTCTTCACATTTTTCCTCCTGCCCTTATTCTTGCTTCGCGCTTTAGCCATTATCAACTCTAGAAGATGCAACACCCCGAGACTATGAAAAAATAAGACAAATTTATATATGATTTTTAAAAATAAATTTATAATTATGTATCAAAAGATAAATTTTAACAAAACAATAATGTGATACCTTATCTTTTTGCGGAATTGCTTTCTTGATTCAAACAATATCTTTTCATAATTGTTAATTCATCCTCGAAACCACTATTGTTGGGTAAATCAACTTTCTCCTTTCCTTTTCTCCTCAAGGATTTTGAAGCACCCTCTCCGAATTCTTTTCTTTCGAGGACTCAACAACAATGACGCTAGGGCTGCATCCATCATGTGACTTGTTCTGTACTGGTGAGAGAGTAAATATATTAAGATTAAAGTTTGGCCTTGAGCATCCGGTAGATGTGCTATCCAAATCAATAGACTCTACATTTAAATGAGGACTTTTTCTAACGGGGTTTTCTCTCCAGAAATTGACATTTTGGAGAAGAAAGTTCGGGTGCGCACAAAAGAAAAACAAACAAAACTAAAGAAGATTGATAAACAGACAAAGAATGAAAATAAAAACTATATTTTAGTTGTAGAAAGTAAATACAATATATGAAAAGTAAAAGATGGTGATGGAAGACGGAAGGTCATTCTTCCATTGTTGGAAAATTCAAAATTTTTTAATTAAAAAAAATGAAAAGAAGAGTACATACAGGCGACATTAGGAAGGTAAAAAGTAAAATAGTGTGTTGTCAATGTCAATTAATTATTTATCTTTTCTTTGGTTAATAATACACCTCATTTTTTATGCAATTTATTGTAACTTAGTACATATATAAAAGAAGAAAACAAAGGGTGAATAACTTAAGTATACAATTTTTTCTATGAAATTACAAGGGCCTACTGACTTTTTGTTATTTACGCTTATATATCAATTTTAATTACAAAATAGGTAAAAGTGGATGGTTGATATGCATTAATTGTGATGTAAAGGTGAAGTGATTGGGGTTGGGAAGCAAAAATTTTTAAAAAATAGGGAAAAGTGGGTGGTTGATGTCTGATGAACATGTGATTTGATGGGTATTGGGAAGAAAAAAAGTAGAATTAAAAATGTAAAATTGTTAAAAAATCAGTTCAAACGTGTATATCTTTACCAACATAAAGAAACCCAATTTTCTTACCTTAGTGAACATTATTTATTTTGATTTATGCATTTTAAATTAGGGGTTATTTGACGCACAGTGATTTGGTACAAAATTTGGTATGTATGATGGTGTTTCAAACGGGTTAATGTAATGTTGTTGAAAAAAAAATGTGGGATTAGTTAATGTGAAAACAATTTGATTGTTTGGTGTAAGTTTTGTGACGATATTTTCAATTTGTGCAATTATGTAGGAAAATTATTTGGTTGTTTAAAATTAGACTTTTAATTTTTTTTGGTGTATTTGGGACTATAAATTGGTGAAAGTATTGTAAAAAGGTGATTTAAAATTATAAACAACTTGATAGATTGATATAAGTTTTGTTGATAGTTTTATTTTTTGTTTATGCAACTATAGAACAATTAATTAGTTATGTAATTTACATAGATTGATATATAAAAAGCGGTTGCATAAAGGTGTTAAATTATGTCACACGTTTTTGATACAATGTTTGGTAAATTATGTCACGCTGAGTAACAAACTATTTCTACACAAAAAAAACACAGAAAAGCCATCATGCTAAAAATCATTACGTATTTCAACAACTAATCTGAATACCAATAAAGGGGCACAACATTCGGCATGCTGAAAAGCATCCAGAAGACCATTAAGTCGTATAACTAACAACCACAGGGAAAACAATTAATCAAGACACCAATAGTTATACCAAAATGTTAAACCTTAGTACCAAAATAAATGTGCACTAATAAGAAAACTAACCAATACATTAACATTTTAACCAAAGATCTAACCATGAATAACAAACTATATTGAACCATTAAAATGCTCTTATTTCATCAAACATACAGCCATTTATATAAGAACACCAATGAGAGAGCTTTTCCTTGATCTGAAATGGTCCAAAAACATATAGAAAAAAAAATAAAAACTGTTAAAACCCCAAAAACTAACAAAATCCACAAATATAATACAAAATAGTAACTATAAAATATACCTTTGGATCATCTTGGAATTTCTTGATTCTTCTCTTCACATTGTTCTTTTTTGGGAATCGGATGCATTCTTCACTTTGCTACCACCCGATTTCTAAAAAAAAGTCATATAAAAAAATGAATTCTCACATGCAAGAAAAATAAAAAATTAACCTAAAAAAATGCCTTTGCTTTCAGAGGGGTGAACGAATTTGGATCTTTGTTCATCTTGTGTCTCTTTAACAGTGACATTTCGTCCTCAAAGTCACTATCATGTGGTAAGTTGCTCTCATTCATAGGCTCCCTGCCCTTGCTTTTGAAACCTATATTAGCCTTGTTCTTGCATAGATCCTTCTCTTGGTTGACAACCAACCCGTCATCCTTTTAGGGTGGTGATGGGGGTGTATGCATTTAACTCAAAAGAGGGTCTAGAACAACAATGAGGACTACTCTCCTTACTTTGAAATCTTGGACTGTTTCTAGTAGGTGTGACTTTCATAATTTTTGTTCATTTTCGCTTGTGGAAGAAACTACATAGAAATGGAAAAAATTTAAAAATAAAAATTAGGCATAAAAAATCATTCTAACAACCAAAATTTTTTATTTATTTTTATTTGAATGCAATAAAAACGTTACACTAACCTGAAATTTTAATTAATTGTAACCAAGAACTTGAGCAAAAATAAATTTTCTTCAATGAAGAGTTTTCTTCTTGAATAAAGGTAAAAGGGTGATGGATGAGAGGAGTTTGGGTAAAAAAATGTATAAAGTTAAAAGGGAACTTTTCAAATTAGTTTTGGTCGAACAAAATATAAAAAAATGGAGGTGAAAAAATGGGAATCCGGTCCACTATACTAGCCGCGAGTCAATCCATAAAAAAATAAAAAAAAAGGGAGGTGAAAAAAGGGGAACCCGGTCCACTATACTAGCCGCGAGTCAATCCATAAAAGGTCGTCAATCACCGATCATTCTTTTGGTTTAGTCACCCAATCAAATTAATTCATTTACTAACCATTCAGCTTTTAATTTTTTGGTATTTTGGTAATTAAAAATGTTTGGGTAATTTTTTGTCTTAAATCCGGTATTCTTGTAATTTATTCGAAAAGAAACCATGAATTATTAGTTTTTCTGACATATGTCATTCTAACATTAATGACTTTTTTTAACAAAAAAATAAAGAGAAAATAAATAATTTTTTAGACAAAATATGTCATCCTTGCATTATTATTATTATTATTATTTTGTCTATTAAAAATATAAAAAAGAAACAGAATAGGTAATGCGACATAACTGAAAATAGAAAACTTAAAAGTGTAAATATTTTGAGGTGTTAACATATTTTGTAATTTAGCCTCTTCAATCATATAGTCAAGCAATTTTTCCATTTTGACTTAAAACTTATCAATATAATCTCCTACCCGTGCAGTAATAAGTTAAGCAGTTGATGAGGGTATGTAACAATGGTTGCATGGCCAAAAAAAATAAAAAGTAGAATGCTTAAGGAAAACAAACTTGCAATGAAGTATGAAGCGATGTACACTTGCAAGAGCCAATAACGTATTCCTATTCCCGCAAATCGCTTGATGTTTTCCTTATCAAGTGCAAAATGATCTAAGGGCACAGATAGTGAAGCCACCAGGAAACAATTTTAATTTCATCACTTAGCTTCCATTAATATGTTGGTCCTCATAAGCAAAATCTTTGACCTACCACTAACATCCTCATGAAGGAATCATAGAATATATGTTTTACTATCATTCAAAGTAGAGACAAGATTATTGATCTCCATTTGGCCACAAAGATGTTAGTTACAGAATATTAGAATATGTTATGCAAAAACATGACCTTATATATAAAGGAGTGAAAGCGCATAGTCTAGTGACGATTTTTAGGTTTGCCATAGATTTAATCATGCTATTATAGTTGTGTTGTTACTGCTCTCCGATTATTCTACTTCTATTATTTTTATTCTATATTTATGTTTACTCCTTTTACTTGGAACAGATACATTTGAGCTGAGTGTCTTTCGAAAACAATATCTTTATCTCCATGAAATAATGATAAGGTTTGCATACACTCTACCCTCCCCAAACCCTACTATGTGAGATTTCATGGGTATATTGCCGAAAAAACTATCTGATATACATATAGGCGAAGACATAAAAATATATGTAGGCAGGCTGTGATTTTTATGAACAGGTAAATACATACATGTCTTAGTTATTTATTCTTTTTATAAATTGGGTATTTTTACATTAATAAGAAGGTTATTATCACAAGGAGTTGATACTTTTTAAGAAGAAGAAAAAGTCAAAGGAGATTAGCAAAGTTGCACAACCTAAATGAACGAGCTGAGAAGACAAAAAAGATCCAATACAGCAATCGCTAGTTAATATGTCTCAAACTATTCAGAATTTACCACCACAAACTGAAGCGTACAGAGTTTTTCCTATTACATAAATAATAACATGTTGGATACAAATATTACAGTCAGCACACTATGCTTTTAGTATATGGAGCCAGCCGGACACACCTTTCATTTAAGGTATCTTTACTCAAGTTTTTGGAACATGAGCTACTCCTATATGCCCTCTACATATCTCAGAAACAAGGCCGGAACAACAACATACCAGTGAAATACCCACAAGTGAGATCTAGAGAGAGTAGAATGTATGAAAACCGTCCCACTACCCTGTGAAGGTAGAGTGTTTCTAAAAGAAAAATACATGTCATTTACAAAGGGGGAGAAAAAAAGGTAACTCCGTCATCCTCTCACTGAGATGGTTGAAAATTTGAGACTTCCAATTTATACAGCCATTTGAATCGGAATACAGCCATTTGAATCGGAACCAAATAGAAGCTCTGATCAACGCTGCTATGAGTAACCAAACAATCCCTGCAGGGATTCAGAAAGGAAATGGAGCCTGGAATTCTATAATGGGTAACTATCCATTATTGCCATCAAGGCTTCCTTGACCATTTTGCCTTCTCTTTTCTCTCCAGTTTTCTCCCCACATTTTAGCTTCAGCAACTGCTCTCTCTCTGTCCAAATCCCTGTTCAACATCCTTGTTGTTTCCTTCGGTGAGTCATCCCTCTCAGATCCTCCTTCCGAGTCCCATTTCCATCTACAACTTCCCCCTGCCCCATCATCATTCCTAGATATCCTTCCATCTCTCTCATCTTTATTTTTCGTATCATCATTATCTGCCCTTTGTCCAGGAACTGTACTAGGATCATATGCCTGGTTTACTAGATACGAAATTGCGTTTACCACATCCCCAATAGGAGGACGAGCAGCAGCCTGTTCTTGGATACACATAGATGCCACAGCTAGTGCCTGGTAGAGACCTCTCATTGGGAATTGGCCTTGCAGCCGTGGATCTGCCAACTTTGCAAACTTGCGACGGTCATTAAACAGTGGTCTAGCCTGCACAACGCAAAGACCACATCAGTTGTGCAGGTTCTCAACTAACCATGCTTTTTTCAGAGTCATGATCAGGCATAACAAATTCAAAGAATTACTAAACTAATTAAGCATTAATAAAATTACCCAAGCAACAAGATTTTGCTGCCCCTGAGGTTGGCTGCTGTCAATAGCCTTGCGTCCAGTGATAAGTTCCAAGAACACTACACCGAAACTATAAACATCAGATTTGACCGTTAATTGACCGGTCATAGCATACTCAGGAGCACAATAACCATAAGTTCCCATGACTCTTGTGGAAACATGTGACTTGTCTCCAGTAGGAGCGAGCTTTGCTAGCCCAAAATCAGAAAGCTTTGGGAAATAACTCTCGTCTAACAAAATGTTGGATGACTTGAAGTCCCTATAAATAACAGGAGGATTTGTCTTATCATGAAGGTACTCCAGACCTTTAGCTGCACCAGCTGCTATCTTCATTCTTGTGTTCCAATCTAATGATTCTTTATCAGGAGGGAGATCTGCACAACAATTATTCACATATCCATGAGAGAAATCAAGTATGCAGTAAGCCACAAAATTTGCAGAGCACCACTCCTATGAGATAGACATGACACATTAAGACACAAAGAGTAGTGTTCTAGATCAGAGCACTCTTTATGAGATAAGGAATGACAGAGGTAGCAAACTCATAAGAGTGAAGTCGACCACTTGCAATTGAAATAGACATTTTTAAAAATGTGTGTTTTCCAATTGGATTTCAATGGTGAAATATTTCTGATAGGACTTTGCGGCAGTGTCTATCAAAACTTGCAGAATATGTTATTTTTAAAATTTAATTTGGCTATAGTCCATCAGTTATATACACAGCAAATTCCATGCAAATAGATTTCCAAAAATCTACATCATAAAAAGGCACCAAACAAATTTTGACAAAACCAACAGAGACTGTCAATATATTTTAAATAATAAATGAAAATGTTATATATATCACTCTATCTAAAAGTTACTATTACATTGCACAAGTTTTTAAGACTTAGGACTCCTAAAGGGTACAGCTTTGGAAACCTTAAAGACTACAAACAAGACAAAATCATAATGGAGAAGGGCCTAAAATACCCCTCAACTATTTGAATTGGTACAAAACTATCCTACATCTACCTTTCAGCCCCAAAATACCCCTGACATCAACTTTTTGGCTCAAAATACCACTGTCATCCACCAATTGGCTAAAAGATATCCTTATTTTTAACAACCCACACTCATAAGGTGGATGGAAGACAATATTGTACCAAATCTCTAGTTTAAGGGCATTTAGGCCTTTTTGTGTTAAAATAACTTAATATATGGTCTTATATGGTTGGCCTGATTTTAGATTCTATAATAAATTGAAAATTAAAAAAAAAAAAAAAAAAGGAAGTTAGTCCTCTACTTCCTACAATCATCTCCCCCAACCCCCTACCCCACCCCACTCCCACCTCCTCTATCTTCCACTTTTTTTCTCCTGGATCTTGTCCATTTTTTTAAAAAAATACCTAAACAAGAAAGAAAAAATGAGGAAAATGATGATGATATTTATATAGAAATAATTAGTTCAATAGAAGATGATTCAATTAAGCAACTACATATATATGTATATATATAATTTTTCTTTGATGTGTATCCAAAATTCAAACCAAAAAGAATGAAAATAACATTTTCTCATATTTCCATCCCCACCCCCACCATGATAATAATATAGATTAAAAGAATATGAACAAGAAAGTTTATTTCAAGTTTGTGTCCCTAATATCCTAATTAAGAATGAGAGAATAAAAAAGAATAAAAATAGGGAATGACAAGACAATTAGATAATCGATCGAAAATTTTATATTAATTAACAAGTAATATTTTTTTAAATGAGTAGGCAAGTATGCATTGTAGTTGGATCTCCAGTTATGAGTCAGATTAATAAATGGAGTTGATTCAATATAGACTACTAGGAAGATATTATGAAATTAATAAATTTTTTAATATTATTTTCAAGCGTATCATATCAATATGAATCATATGTGATTTTTATGATTTATTTTAGAATGGTTTAAATTTAGACCAATCAGATTAGGCAATATTATGAATAAATATATAAAGATTTTACTTTTAGGGAATTGTTAAAATAAGGGCAAATATGAGCCAATAAGTTAATATCGAGGGTGTTTTTGAACCAAAAGGTTGACGTCAGGGGTATTTGGGGGCCAAAAGATGGATGAAGGTAAGTTTTGTACCAATTCAATAGTTAAGGGGTATTTTATATAATGCCCCAGAAGTTTGAAGTTGGGACCAAGAGCAAAACGTTGAAAATTTGGGTCTGGACTGGAACCACGAGCCCTATTTATGAGTCGTGGTTAGTTTCACGGACCATAGAAGGTGCTCATGGAACCTGGGGTCATATTGGGGTGGCACATTCAAGACCACGAAAGTAATGTATGAGCCGTAGTTAAGCGTCCAGCTTGTGGACTGGATCATAGATGGGGATTAGACATGGAAAAATTTTGTAGTCTGCGAGTCAAGGTATGAAGGGGTTCTACGATCTGTAAAAGGAACTATGGGCCGTAGACAGGGGCTCGTGGAATGGAGGGCTAGATCAAGTTTCAGAAATTTGGAAAGTGTAACCAGACGAAAGCATTTTACAGACCGTAGTCTGATTGACGAGCCGTATAAGGGTTTCGTGCTTTATTCTGAAAAGGGTGGAATTTTTCCAAGTGTTGGGTGGTTCTACGAGGGGTCTTTACGACCCGTAGACTGAACTACGGGCTGTAAAAGTGTGTTTGTAGATAAAGTTTCAGAGGCTAGTTCCAGCAGCTTTAAGGTGTAACTAGGACAAGACCCCAATCCACGAGCTGTAGACTAATCTACGACCTATAGATCAGGCTCGTCGAAGGAGCCCGATAGTTTTTAATAAAGGTAAAATTCATCAATTCCCCACACCCTAAGACCTATACTACGTCGTTTTGACTTCAAATACGTCCCATATCAACCTAATACAACCCTATTCACCCCTACTCCAAATCATTCTCTCAAAATCGTAAGTCCTAAACTCCAAGTTCTCTCAAGGTTCCCCATTGAAGACAAGCTAGGTTTTCAAGCTTTCCCCTCCAAAGTTTGAGTTTCTTCCATAAGTTTTCATCTAAGATATGTGAGTTTGATTTGTGGGTTCCTTCCAACTATGAAGCCCAAGTACTTTCATTATTTTACTTAGTTCAAGTTATGAAAATTGCATGAGTGTATGATATCTTTTCGAATGCTTATACTATGATGTATTTATTGTTAGCATGCATTTTGCTATTAAGTCATGCTACATTATGAAAGGTTGATGATTGGCAAGATGTTACATAACTTGCTCCCTAGGGTTTTCAATGCTTATGGTGGATTGTTTTTATGAATGGTTTTAAATGTTGAGTTTCATGAAGATTATGCATATGCCTATTGTATTATGTGCTTTTAAAGTTACATGCGTCAAACCCACCAAGATTTTGTTATGTTCAAATGAAGTATGTTATGAAAGACAAGGGTTTTCAACTATATAGTCATGAAAGTAATTATGGAAGCCCTTTTTATGATGAATGAAGGAATGAATGTATAATTATGAAAGGACAATTCTCACATTACATAAGTTAAGGAGCTATTCTATGATTATGCTCAATGAATAATGGACGGGTTAGTAGAAATTTTTCTCCATTGATGTTATATATGACTTATAACCTTAAATTCCATTAAGAGTTTTACTTAGCACGAGTGGACCTTGGGATATAGACAGAGACTCCCCATTAGTAGAGGCATGGGACCGTTAGAAGAATCCCATTGTCCCATAACTACGTGCCACCAAAGGAAAAAGGATCACCCGTTAGTAGAGGCTTGAGTCCTTAAAGAGGGCCACCCGTTAGTAGAGGCTTGGTCACTTGAGTAGCTTAGTGGATCCACTTAGGCATAATGGAGTCTATCTTGGCAAGTAGTTTTCCCCTTCCTCTGGTGTAAGGGCAACATCGGGACTCCATGTTATAGCTCATATGGTTTATGTCGGTTAACGGTAACTCCTACACAAGTCATGTTTCCTCACAATGTTCCAAGGTTTTCTTCACTATAATTAATGATGTCCCTCCCGCATATGTACGTATATGGTTACTTGAGTTGTTTATGATGTTTTAAATCATGTTTTGAAGATGCATCGATCATTCATCATCTTTAAGCTTTATTCCCTTGTTGTGATATGCATAATGCTTATTAGATTTTATGATTTCCCTTATCGCATTGCATCTCACATATTTAGTACACTCAAAGTACTAACACATACTTTTACCCACATATTTAGTACACTTAAAGTACTAACGCATAATTTTGTCTACATGATCTAACCATATAGGAACCGGAGCTCCTCCACCTCCTCCTCGTGGCTAGTTTGGACACTTTGAAGACAAGATTTGGTGAATCCTCTAGTTCGGAGACAATATCCTATTTACCTTCAAACTTGATGTATTAAGACTTCTAGACTATCTTGTTATATCCTTTTTATCATTTTTATTGAGGGTTAGCTACGAACATGGCTTAGCCCCCGCTCAAGTCTAAAGCTAGAGGTATTGTTGGTTATGATTTAGTACTTTATATAATGCTTAATTATCCCTTAGACACGCATCCTGTTAGTTTTCACTTTTAATTTATGTTGATTACCTATGAAATGCTTGATGAATGCTAAGAGGCTTGGGTGAGATGCTTTCGAGTCCCTTATTTGTCGTGTTATGACTAGGACCTAGCCTTGGGTCGTGACACTTTAGCCCTTCTCTGAAATCATAATCGAACATTTTGTTACTATTAAATTGCACAAGTGCATTTGCACGCATAGGAGGACTTAGGAATCCTAGAGTGTACATCTTTGGAAACCTTAAGACTACAAACAAAACAAAATCATAACGGAACAATCAATAAAACTTATTAGAAACATGAAAAACCCTAGACTGGAGTCTATTCAACAAGAAGAGCATCCCCCCTCCCCCGCCCCCCTAAAAGAAATGTTCATATACTCCTACCAACAAATTATGTGGGACAGGTAATAATGTAACATCGATGGCATCCCTGGTATTTTTAACCAAATTCCATCGGAGAAGAAATTAGTTGTTAGACTCATATTACAAAATATCCATCCACAAGATAGTTCATATACTAGTTTCTCTGTGATTGCATTATACCGGACATGAACAAATAGAGAGATGTGAAGTCTAAGAATCCGCATGCTTGTCACTTGCATCATGGGAGGCTCGGTTTGGCCGAGCCCAGAGTCATTAAAACTATTTGCTTCAGTACTTTAAGCGAGAATCAAGGTGCAACACAGGTATAGCGTTTTCGTAATGACCCTGTAGGTCTTTTTGAAATTCTAAACAAATTACCGTTTTACCCTCTCAATAGTTGCTTCGAGTCTTATTTGATCAGTTTATGGATTTGATTTTGAAATTTTATTGAAAATTTGTAAAATTTTGATGCTTTGAGTTTTTGAATGCTTAAATCGTTCAAAATGATTTTGGTACCACCGGAGCGACGAGTCTCGAAATGAAATTCCATCGGATCCATCAGTTCTAGAATGTGGAATTTGATCTAAGATCATTGTTGTTTTCTGTTTTGGAGTCATTTTGTGGATTTGAGGCTTTTATTTTTGATTTGCACCGGGTGTCCGAGTCTCTTAGAGCCCCGACTAATCCCGGGGGTGCACAAGCCCTCGACAAGGAGTTTCCCGCAAGTGCACCACAGTTAATTATAGAGCCCCGACTAATCCCGGGGGTGCACAGGCCCTCGGCAAGGAGTTTCCCGCAAGTGCACCACACTTAATTCAAGTTTTACCCAGTCCGATGGCCCTCAGAAATTGTTTGCACCCAGTGGGTTTTGATCATGAGACCTTGAAAGGGAGCAAACCCCAAGGCTCAAGTCTATTACCACCAGGCCAACCCCTGAGGGTTTTGTGGATTTGAGGTTTTAAGTTGAAAGTTTGAGTTAAATTGGATCAAGGTTTGATTTTGGTCAACATTTTGAGTTCAAATGCTCGAATGAGATTTTCGTTGATTCCGTTGGTTTCAAGAGGTGATTTTAGGCCTAGAAAAAACTTTGGTGCAATTTTTGGAGGTTCTAAAGGCCTTTTGGTCTTTTTAGAACCTTAAATTGTTTTAGTTGCAACTAATCAAATTACGGGTCAAGGAAACCTTAGATTCGATTTCTGATGATTCAATTAAGTCCACGTCAAATTTAATAGGGTTGCATATATAGTTTGTGCGTACAAGATTTCGAGTGAATCTTGAGTGTTGACCTTGATTTGAGTGGCCCAATGGGTTTTGGCTTGCTAGTCAGTGGATGTGTATCATAGAATAGACATACATCACTTTATTTGACATTGCACTTGCATTATAATGTATTTCATTTGCTTATAGTGAATTGTGAATACATTTTAGTGATTGTTTGTGCGTGGCCTTTGTAATTGGGTGATGCTTGTTTAGAAGTACCTTGTTGAAACTACCTGCTACTTATATTTTGAACTGCGTCGGTTGGCTCGTCTGTTGCAGGTTGTAGTAATGTGGAGGTTTGGTTGGTGTGTCGAGGAATATGTGTTCTACATTTTTTTACTTTGTGTTTAATATTTACTTATTAAATACCTTTGGTACTTACTCCTTGCTTCTACACCTATGTAGGTGGTGAACCCGGATATCCCTGAGTTACCTCCCTTATATTCAATCCGAGCTTCAGGATTTACTTGAGAGGTAGCAGCAACTTGTCTCTCCCGTGAACCCTTTCTTTATTACAACAAACCCAGTGTAATCCCACAAGTGGGGTCTGGGGAAGGTAAAATGTACAGAGACCTTGCCACTACCTTATAGAGATAGAGAGGCTATTTCCGGAAGATCCTTGTCTCAAAAATATCAGGCCCCAAAAACAGAAGATACTAGATATGAAAAAGAAAAGAAGAAAAAAAAAAGGACTAAAGTAGAAAGCAAATGATAATATATAAATACAATAAAAATAACAAATGTAAGACGGACAATAATAACAAAAGATATAAAGACACAACTAATCCTACTAACCTACTATATCACAAGGCCAGACATTATCCTATTCCTACTATCCTATTAACTTTCTACCCTGATACGCAACCTCCATTCCTTTCTATCTAACGTCATCTCCTCGATGACATGAAGTTGCGTCATATCCTGTCTAATCACCTCCCCCAATACTTTTTCAGTGTTCCTCTACACCTCCGTGTAACCCCTACGTCCAACTTCTCGCACCTCCTAACAGGAGCGTTGACACTTCTTTTCTGCACATGTTCAAACCATCGCAGTCTCGCATCCCGCATCCTGTTTGTCACAGAGGTCACCCCTAACTTCTTCCGAATAGTCTCATTCCTAATCGTATCACCCCTAATATATCCACACATCCATCTCAATATCCTCATCTCTGCAACTTGCATCTTCTAGATATGTGATTTTTTTACTAGCCGGCACTCCACCTCATATAACAACTACGATCTAACCATCGTTCTATAAAGCCTACATTTAAGTTTAGATGGTATCTTCTTATCACACAATACTCCAGAGGCAAGCCACCACTTCATCCATGTTGCCCTAATGCAATGTGTGACATCATCATCGATTATCACTACTACCCTGGATGATGAACCCAAGATATTTAATGCTTTCTCTCTTGGGAATAGATTGAGTGGCAAGCTTCACTTCAATGTCTGCTTCATACCTCATAACATTGAATTTGCACTTCAACCACAACAACAACATACCCAATGAAATCCCACAAGTGGGGTCTGGGGAGGGTAGAATGTACGCAAACCTTACCACTACCTAAGTAGAGAGGTTGTTACCTAAGTATTCTATTTTGATCCTGCTCAATTTGAACCCTTTGGATTCCAAAGTATGTCTTCAAACCTCCAGCCTATCATTAACTTTATCCCGAGTCTCATCAATCAGTACTATGTCATCCGCAAATAGCGTACACCATGGAACCTCCTCCCGAATAGATCGTGTCAGCTCATACATCACTAAGGCAAAAAGAAAAGGCTTAACAAATCCTTGCGGAAGTCCCATTCAACAAGAAAATACTCTGAGCCCCCTCCCACTGTCCTTATCTGAATTTTGGCTTCGTCATATATGTCCTTTGTCACCCTAATATACACCATTGGGACACATTTCACCTCTAGACACCTCTATAGGACATCCCTCGGAACTCTATCATAGGCCTTCTCAAGATTAATGAATACCATAGGAAGGTCCCTCTTTCTTTCTCTATATTCCTCCACTAGTCTCTGAACAAGATGAATTGCTTCAGTAGTCGATTGCCCCGATATAAATCCGAACTGATTCTCTGGAATAAACACTCTTCTTCTCACACTCACCTTCACCACTCTCTCCCAAACCTTTAGTGTGGCTTAGCAACTTGATGCCCCTGTAATTGTTACAATTTTGAATATCATCCTTGTTCTTGTACAATGGAACCAAAGTTCTATTTAAGACTTCTTAACTATATTGTATTTATTCTATTTGAGAATCGAAGACAGATGAAACCTGTAATTTCTTTCATATCTTCGTTTGTATTTAAGGCTTCTATATGTAACACCAAGTCTTTGGATTGGAATTAGAAATGTGGTTCCTTAATCGTTGAGTTGTCTATTGATAGATTGTTATTATTTCCGCTTTAATTTCCACTTGATCTATATTTTATCGTCATTTAGGTTGATTTTTCTTGATGGATTAAAGCAATTTTCATCACATTCGATTTAGGATCGTGACAAATACATAAGTTACCCCTAAACATGTCTTAAAATGTTAGTTGCACACTAACTCAATGGACGACCTTGTAACACCTCAGATTTCGAACGAGCGAATACTTGGCAATTAGCATAGAAAAACTAGCCAGAAATTTTCAATATTTAGTTCCCACAGGTGATGGTATGAGCCGTGGAACCATCCAAGAGCCACCAATTTATAGATCTTTGAGTCTTCTTCCCTATGCCATCGGTCGTTCGTAAATCCAAGTCTCAAGTAAAGACTCATGCGCATTTTAGTAAACCACTATTAAACCATGGCAATTAATGGCCCAAAAGGACGAGTTGTGGTTGGTTTCACGGGCCAGAAAGGCAGAGCGTTGTTCTTGGCAGTAAGTGGAAAAGTTGCGTGGGTAGAATGAGTCAAATGACAGATCGTCCTTCAACAAAGACCGCATATATGACCTGTATATTACTACACGTATACCATCTGTGTATCAATTTTTCTAGATTGTATAAGAAACCCTATTTTTGAGTTTCTTTTCTCACTTTTCACTCTTTGGTCAACCCTAACAGTCCCCAAGAGCTCTGTTCAACCCTATGAAGTCTAGGTAAGTATTCTTCATGATCTTATAACATAAATCCTAAAAATTTTACAAGTATCTAACATCACATTGTCCTCTCATCTCTACTTATATTATATCAAGAAGTCAATTTTAGGGTTCACAATTTGATTTTTGAGCAAGACCCACCACTATAAAGAGATAATACTTCCTTTTTTTTTTAAGATAAAGAGATTATACTTCCTTCCAAATCAAGGTAAATATACCATCACGATTTCCTCGTGATTCTAACATATGATTATGTATATCCTAAGTAAGAATCTATGCTCAAAACCTAGGATTTTCAAGATAACTCATATCATGTGATTCTTCTTCAACTTTAAAGTTTCAATTGGAGTGATTCAGAGTATGCAAGGATGCCATAGTGAGGAACTTGAGTTTTTTCTCACCCCCTACATCTACAGTTTCATTTAATAAGATAAAAACTAGGATATTTTACCCCCAAAGTTCATATTCAAAATTCCTCTAATTCGAACTTCTTATTGTTGAATTTGTTATCGAAACTATTGTATTTCATATTCATTGATGATTGTTGATTAATGACATGCTTGTTCTACTACACGGGACCTGTTCTGCTAAAGTTACGTGAAGACCTTGTTATAGTATTCACAAACATTGTTTTCACGCATAGAATAAGTTTCAATTTAAAGATTATTTCAAGAAAGAGGTCAACAAAGTATATTTAATTTCAAGTGCATTATTTCAAGCAAGTATTTCAAGAAAGTATATTTAGCTTCAAGTGCACTATTTCAAGCAAGTATTGCAGAAAAGTATATTTAGCTTCAAGTTCATTATTTCAGAAAGAAAGAGATGTCATACTTCCAGAAAAGCATAGTCAATTTTTAGAAAGCAAAGCTAGTTTTAAAGAAAGTAAAGATCAATTCTAAAGTACTATTGAGCACAGACTCTAAGTAAGAGATTATCAGTTTTCCTTTAAAGTGGGACATCATAAAGTTATCGAGCATTACTGCATATTTTGAGAATAGT
Source organism: Solanum virginianum (assembly GCA_000787875.1). Classification (NCBI taxonomy): domain Eukaryota; kingdom Viridiplantae; phylum Streptophyta; class Magnoliopsida; order Solanales; family Solanaceae; genus Solanum; species Solanum virginianum. The sequence continues at coordinate 17,459 of DF361071.1, read as the reverse complement.
ATTGGCAACAAGTTGAGTAACGGTTCAAATAATCCAAACCTAGTGTGACCAAGTTTATGACAATGACCATATGAGGTTTACCAGAATGACACCTCCTTGCCGATTCTCCATAGACTGGTACGTTTGTTTGTCTATGATTTGAGATGCGAGAACACCAGAGTCAATGATGGGTGATAAAACCACTTTGTGACCAAGAGGTGCGGCAAGACAAAGTAGAAGAGAGAATAACTCATCAATTGTAGGAATTGTAGGACTACATAAAATTTGATCACGTGTTGAATCATGGTCAGTAGGAAGTCAAGCAAGTGGAAGAACTAGAAACAACGCCTGCCTATGCTCTAGTTGTTTTTCCACATTCATAGCGACTGGCATTAACGTTTCAAATTCCTCCATGACTGCCTGTACCTATCCCAAGTATGTAGACATATCGGCTTCTTGTTTCATTAAGTTGGTCATCTAAGATATTACACCATAAATTGAGATGTCATTAGTGTATAAAGCACTAGCCTTTTCCCAAAACATAATAACATGTCCAAAATGGTGAAACAAGGGCATCAACTTGGAATCAATAGATCGCCGTAGAAGACTACATAATTGAGCATCAACCTGCTTCCACTGTGCTTTGGGTTGGATCTTCCTCACTAACCTTTGCCTTTTGATCTACCTCACAAGCATTGTTCGTTAAGTGGTCTTGGACACCTTGACCCTTGCACCACAACTCAACTGAGGAAGCCCAGGCTAAATAGTTTGAACTTCCCATTCTTGTATATTTAGTGCCAAAAAATATCAATCCCAAAAGACATCGTGTGAAATCAGACGTTTGAAGCCTAAAATCTGGAGAAAAGTTGTTGGAATCCACAAAAAATTGTTTCTATTGCCAGAAAATCAGATCTGACCACCGTAAAGTGATCGGAATAAGAACTAATTATGTGCAGAGAGTCGCAATGATGAGGCGACCCTACAGGAAAAAAATATGCTGAAGAATTGACCGTAAACAGCCTAAAATCACTGGAAACAGTGGCTGGAGTGGCCAGATTAGGGCTCTGGCGATAAAACAAGTTCATATTAAGGCCTGGAACAGCCACACAAGCTCCAGATAAGCTGATCTGCAAAAAAAGAAAAAGTTACCAAAAAAGCCCTCACGCGCTGATGTGTCGCAGCTCCGGATGGCGCATGGGACGTGCACTGCCAGTGTGATTGACTGGGGTTTGGTCGGTGGAGGGTGGGGGACCCTGTGGTGGTGTTGGTTTTCACACAACGCTGACGGAAGAAAAAGATGACAGAAACAGTCAATGGAAAATTGAGGCACAGTGACTTGGTTTTTTCCCCTTAGAAGTTTCTCACCAATGCTCTGATACCATGTGAGAAATATTGGAGAAAAATATTATTAAATTGTGTCTCTACATTATTACACAGAGACTCTAGTTATAGACACTTTAATACAATCCTTTACCAGAAAGAATTCTATATTCTATACCTATTCTTAGTAAAATTTATTCTTGTTCCTATTCCTATGTTAACACCAAGAAAGGTAGTGTGGAAACTTGACAAATTGAGAAGGGATTTCTTATGGTAGATATAATCTAGTCAAATGGCAAATTACTCGATTGAGCTGAGAACAGGGAGGTCTGAGAATTAGAAATTTGAGGTTGCAAAACTGTAGCCTTTTGATGAAGTGGTTGTGGAGGTACAATGTTGAAGAACAACCCTTATGGAAGGAAGTCATACTGTGAAAATATGGACAGATAAGTCCCTGGTGGACAAGCATAGTAACCAATACTTATGGAGTAGGGGTGTGGAAATCAATCAAGGCCTTATGGACAAAACTGGAAGTGAAATCTTGTGTTATATAGTATGCAATGGCAGAAGAACTTGGTTTTGGAAGGAGATATGGAATGGTCAGATTGCTTTAAAGGATTCATATTCTGATTTATTCTTACTATGCAACAATGCTGATACCACTGTTTTTGAATGCTGGAGCACTCAAGGATGGAATTAAACTTCGGAATATATTTGAATCACAAGGAGGTAAAAAGAGTGGCAAACCTTCCTAAGGATATTGAAGATTTCATAGGTACCTCTACTGAGTCTGAAAAGCTGGGACAGAAACATAACAGGGATGTACAGCTAATAGAGTATATAGAAGGAATACTATGGGACTGGCAAGAGGTAATCCAAACCTATGGAGGAAATGTGGAAAAGCATAGCACCATCCAAAAGTAAATGTTTCACTTGGCTGGTGGCTAGGAGATCTTGCCTAACACAAGAAGTGCCCCAGAAAAGGGGACTACCCATAGTCTCTAAATCCTGCCTATGCAGTGAAACAGGGGAAACAAAAAGTCATTTGTTCCTCCACTGTAGATTCACAACTCAGATTTGGGCAATCTTTGTTAGCCTAACAAAGGTTAATTGGACCATGCCAGAACACATCACAGATAGAGAAGAGGGAGAAGTTGGAGCCAGAAGAAGTGGTGGAGGATTATCCGTTCCTGTATTTGGTGGTTTGTATGGAAGAAACAGACGAAAGATGTTTTGAAGATAGGTTCAATTCTCTTCAAAAAGTGAAATGGAATTGAATTGTATCTTTTTATTTTTGGTGTAAAGAACAATCTAAACAAGAAGTAGATCAACTTGTAGAATTTCTAGGAGCTTTGTAACCAGCATTCTTTTGCCTGTCTCTCTTTCTTTTTGGAACTTTCCGGCATATCCTTAATGCTGAGGAAAACAACAATACCAATTCCTCCAAACCCCCAAAAAAAGGGAGAGGGAGAGAGAGAGAGAGAGAGAGATAATCAATCCAAAAGAAAGACAAAATCAAGTTGTGGTTGATGCATTGCTCAAACATTCAAATTCCTAGATTTGAACAGTAAATTCTTTGTTGGATGCTTGAAGTCAGATGCTTTGAGATCACATAGGTAATTACCAAAGTAATAACCATCTCAATACATATATGACATCTTTCTACAGTTCATAAGGAAAGAAGCCACTTGCAGGATAAAAGGAGATCAAGACATCACAGATAAATAGAGGGGAAAGCAATGTAAGGTACCATGAAGGTGATCCTCCAACGATCCCAAAGGCATGAACTCATAGACCAGAA
>DF361072.1:23776-43025 GCA_000787875.1 Solanum virginianum | reverse complement strand
TCAACAAAGTCGAAATCAGAGCTGAAGGACTAGCCTTCAAGATAAAAGAGTGAATATCATCAACATATGGAGCATGCAGGTCGAGCCAAAGCCATAGATCAACCTTCCATTTTACTAACAATTTTGCTTTGAGCATAGAAAAAGCAAGTATACATGTGGCCTCTTCGCGTCATGCAAACAATCATCACTTTTCTTACAATGGGTGAAAGGTAAACTATCTTATTATATTTAATCTCGGTCTACTTGAAATTGCATTTTGCATAGGCCTACTAAAATGTCATTTTTGCAATACCTTACTATATTTACATGAAATTGCATTTTTTACGTTGGCCTACTGAGATTGCATTCTTTGCATTGACCTACTAGAATTATATTTTTTGCATTTGACCTACAAAAATTGCATGAATTTGAATTTGCATATGGCCTACGAAATCGCATAAAATTGGATTTGCATTTGGCCTACCAAAATTTGCATTTGCAAAATTACATAAAATTGCGTGAAATTGCATTTTGCATTGGCCTACTCAAATGTGTATAAATTGGTATTTTACAATGACCTACTAATTATTGGATGAAAATAAAATTTGTACTTCTGCGTTGGCCTACTAGAATTGCATTTTTAAAATTGGCCTACTAAATTACGTGAAAATGCATTGTTGCATTGGCCTACTGGAACCACATTTTTTGCATTTGGCCTACCAAAATTATACTCCTTCTATCCCATATTAACTGAATTTGTGAGGTAATGCACACATATTAAGAAAAATATTCAAAGACAAACTTTACACCATACATTTCACTATTGCCCTTTATAAAATCATAAATATATAGTGTAATTTATTTCCTAGAAAATGTAAAAGTTTAAAAAATGAAAGGGTAAATATGAAAAAAGTTTCAAATATTCATCTTGAACTTTGAAAAATTCAACTATTTTGAACTTTGAAAAAAAGTCTCAAAAATTCAGTTAATTTGAGACGGAGGGAGTATAAAATTTGCACAAAATTTTATTTTCTCTTGGCTTACTAAATTTCACGTAAAATATTTTTCTTGCAATGGCCTGCTGAAATTGGATAAAGATTTGCATGAAATGAAATTTACATTTGGCCTATTAAGAATGCATTGAAAATTGACCTACTAAATTGCATTTTTGGCCTACTGATATTACATTGCCTTCTTTGAAAACTTTGCATGGCCTGCTGAAATCGTATTGCATTAAAAAAAGAAACTTTTTTACATGATATCCAATTTTGACCGACCTATACCCTTTTTAGATTGTCATTTTATTAAAATAGGCATTTTTGAAACTTTTAAATAAATGTGCCTATTTCTTAATTTTATCCAAATAATTGTGTATTTTTAACATTCTTTATTTTCAAAAATTGTTCATAAATTATTTTGTCATTTAAAACTACCTGTATTATTATTATTTAATTTTCTTATTATAATTATTTTAGAGATAATGATAATAGTAGTAATATTTATTATTATTTACTTATTACTTTTTATTATTATATATATATATATATATATATCATTTTATCAATTTGGTTTAATGTAAAATAATAATTTTAATATGATCAATATTTTTTACATAATAATTTTAGCATATATTAAGTATTTTCTTTGCATAAAAAATTATTATTTTAAAATATTGTATATTTAAATGAATGTGTATATTATAATTAATTAGACAACAATCTCTTCATTTTTATTCTATTTTGTTCAATTCGTAATCTTTTCTACCAAATTCGTTTCAATTCTAGTCAATTTCTTTGTAATTCATTTTAATTTCAGTCAAATTCATTACATTTTCTTTTAATTCTAGCCTAAATTGAGTCAATTTGTGGCTCAATGTTAAATTCTCAAATTCAATATCATTGTAATTCAATTCGAATACCCATTTTTAAAATTTGAATCTAACCAGTTATATAAAAATTAATCTCATTTGTTGATCGATTTCTATCCAACAGATGAGATTAGTTTCCTTTTTTTTAGACTTCCACCCCGAAAACCCTAAGGACCTTTTCATTTTTTACATTTACAGACAACAACCACCATCTCTATTTTTCTCTCCACTGCTGCCCAAACACCTTCACCGGAATCCCACTGCCGCAGCACCAGGATATCATCGGCATCACCCCATTCCTCCTCTCAATGCCCCTCTCTCCCTCTCCATTTATTTTCTCGGCAAAACCACCACCATCGCTGCTACCAACCCACCATGTCACCACCAATAACAGTGGCCAAACGACCCCAAAACTCGTCGAAACTCGCTGGAAAAACTCCAACCCAGAAACACCACCACGACCCCTACCTTTTTCCGTCACTCTCCAGCTACCAAACGCAACCCTTTCTTGACAAGCCATGCACAACCACCGCCGCCCCTGGCGAAAACCACCCTTTTGACCAAGTGCATGAATTTCTCCAGGTAATATTTGACTTCTTCTTCATATGAAATTCTGGAATTATGTGAAGGATCCCTGGTTCTGTAATTGTTCATAATGGTTCAGATTTAAGTTTGTTCATGATTACCACCCTATGCTCTAGATTAATTTGTGCGAATTATTCCTGTCAAAATTCGTTGGCGGAAAGTCGATTTGGGTGCACTGTGTTCTCATTGTATTAATGGATTATTGATTCAGTTGGCTGATTATGACATATTTGGTTCTATTAGTGGAATTTAATCTCACTTAGTTAATATTTTCTCTTTTGTTTTTTCTAATTACTTGAGTAGATAGATTTATTTTCTATCGTTATTTATCTGTTTATTTTCTCTCGTATGTGTTCAATTTCTCACTTAGATATAATTTGGATAATTTTCTTAAGAAAGGGACCTCTACTTGTAACCCCCTCATAAATATGAGATATGGTCGGGACTCGCATTTGCGGACCTCAAAGGGTGCCTAACACTTTCCATTCAAGGTAACTTGAACCATTACCCATTCTCTGGTTGATTTGACCTTGACCTTAGACTTAGATTTAAACTTAAAATGATGTCCTAATGCACCTTAATTCATTAGGTGGCAACTCTTCAATCTTAATCCTAAAAGAGTCATTGCTACAACGTCATCCAGGTTCCCGTCTTTTCGCAAGAACCTGTAAATACTATATTTCCTTATATACTATACTTCCTGATTATCTTTGTTGTGTGCAGTAACTTGAGCTGATTTGTACGTTTTTCTTGCTACAAAATCTGTAAATAAATTCATATATTTAGGAAAAAGATGGTTGAAAATTACTTATTGAACTAATCCCTCTTTTTTTTAAATTCTTTTGAATAAATATACTAGGAAAAAGTCATAAGATCACCCCCTGAAATTGTCTTGAAAAGTCAATTACAAGGTTAAATTATCATGGAGACCTATTATACACTTATTCTTGTTGAAAGTGTATTAGTTATCCCCTGGGAGGTGATGTGGCAGAGAAAGTGTTTACACTTTCTAAAAGCGCGTGAGCAATAATAAAGTAAATAAGAAATATTAATATAGATCACATAAATGTCACTTTCTAATTGGACTCTTTTTTTGTTTCTAATTGGATTCTATTAATCAATTAAAATTTATGTTTTTCTTATTTTTTTGTTTTACTTTTTTCTCTCTTCTTTTCTCCTACGGTTGACTTCTTCCCTAAATTTTTGTTTTACTTTTCTCTCTCTTCTCTTTCTTCGTCATCTTCTTCCCTGAAGTTGTATTTTACTTTTCCCTTTCTTTTTTTTTTCTTTTCTTTCTATTTCTTCCTCATCTTCTTCCTTGAAGTTTTGTTTTGCTTTTCTTTCTCTCTCTTTCCTGCAATTTCAAGTGATAGACCCAATCTTAAAGTAAATAAATTAGAAGAAAAAGATATTTATTTACTATAGCCACATCTGTGCCACCTAATTTATTTATTTTTGCTTTCTTTTTTTCCACTTCAACTTCCTCCCTCTTTCCTAGAATGCCTTCTTCATTTCAAGACTCTTTCTCTTATTTAATTTGATATTTCATATATAGCAGTGCATCTCCTCTTTAAAAGAGATGTTCGTCTAATTAAATTTGCTTCAAGTTCGATTTTATTTTTTTCTACTTCATAAAATTTTATCCATACTAACGAATTTAATGTACAAATTATTTTTGGTAGCTATCTATCGAAATTAATTTCCAACCAAACCCAACTGCTTTACTTCTTTATTTTTTTTGGTGTGGGAATCTTCTAACAAATCATCAAAAATATCATTGAATATAGTTATTGCACTATCAGCAAAATTTATATTTCATCATCTTTATGATATTAAGATTCACTTATTACTGGTAACCAAAATTCTTCTACTTTATAAAATTTTTTTAAAATGAAGAGAGGGGAAGGGAGATAGTGAAATAAGAAGGAAATTGATCAAAATTAAAAAATAAAGATTGACTTTTCTTGTTGGGCCATAAAATTGGGTTTATAACTTGAAGTTGTAGGGAATAAAGAAAAATAAAAGAAAAAGAACTTTTCTTGTTGGGCCATAAAATTATGTTTATAACTTGAAGTTGCGGGGAAGAAAGAAAAATAAAAGAAAAAGAAAAAAGAGAAAAGTAAAATAAAACTTCAAGGAAGAAAGAGAAAGAAAAGAAAAAAGAAGAAAGAAAGAGTAAAACAAAACTTCAGGGAAGAAGACGAGGAAGAAAGAGAAATAAAAGAAAAGAAGAAAAACAAAAATAAAACAAACCTTCAGGAAGAAGACAAGAAAAGAAAGAAAGATAAAGAAAAGAAAAAAGAAGAGAGAGAAAAGTAAAACAAAAAAAAAAGAAAAACATAAATTTTAATAGATTAGTAAAATCAAATTAGAAAGTGACCACTGTCTGATCTACCTTATTTTTATTCTCTTTATAATTGCTCACACGTTTTTGAAAAGTGACAGCTGTGCGATCTATTTTATTTTATTTTTATTTACTTAATTAAAATAGAATTTAATTAATACAACCATCAAAGAGAACTTACCAATATTTAGCATTTGCAACACCTAATACATATAAGTTGATGTGCATCCCGATTAATTCCTCAATAACTTCCACAGACATTGGCCTGAACTGATTCTCTGAGTACCTGGCTACCTGCTACCCGCCACCAGCGCAACTCGATAACTATCAAATTTGATATCTGACTGGTCTTGCTAATAGGATTTGTAACTATTTAAGTCATATAACTATACGGAAGGAAAGAAATCATAGATGTTCTCAAAGACAAAAGCAGCTCTATACAAAAGTCAATTTTAGATTTTTTTAGATCACATGTAGCAAGATTTTTGATCTTCTTTTGTTATTACCTGATAAGTATGGCACTACCAGATCTCAAACCATGGATATGAGTTCACTCAGAAAATATCCTTCATATTGACTTAAAGAGATAAACATGTCATGAAATGCAATCAAAATTATCCAAAGAAATTGATGGAGACGGAGTCAATAAACTGATTGAAGAGAATACTGAAGATACAAAGTGTTCAGGAGATGTTTGAATAGAAAGGGTAAAACCAACCATAGCATGACTAGTAGTCTTCGAAGGAGTAATTTACATATATAAAAGATAACGATGATCAAACAGGAAAGAATAGTCCTCTCCATACCAAATATTCATATATCACAACAATGTAACGTTAGCAGGCTTTTTTAGTCCTACATCTTTTAATGAGTTACCTTGAAGCACCTAAAACTACAAAGAGGTACTTGTATGGGTTCAGACAGGAAGGAGCAACATATGTTACATGAAGGCGAGGGTAACTGGTGTATAGCAACAAAACGAGAAAGCACAAATAGTAAGAACATTTAATGAATTTTATTCTAATTTGTTCAATTCGTAATCTTTTCTACCAAATTCATTTCAATTCTAGTCAATTTCTTTGTAATTCATTTCAATTTCAGTCAAATTCTTTACATTTTTTTTAGTTCTAGCCTAAATTGAGTCAATTTGTGGCTCAATTTTAAATTCTCAAATTCAATATCATTCTAATTCAATTCGAATACCCATTTTTAAAATTCAAATCTAACCAGTTATATAAAAAGTAATCTCATTTGTTGAGCGATTTCTATACAACAGATGAGATTAGTTTTCTTTTTTTATACTTCCACCCCCAAAACCCTAAGGACCCTTTCATTTTTTACCTTTACAGACAACAACCACCATCTCTATTTTTGTCTCCACTGCCGCCCTAACACCTTCACCGGAATCCCACTGCCGCAGCACCAGGATCTCATCAGCGTCACCCCATTCCTCCACTCAATGCCCCTCTCTCCCTCTCCATTTATGTTCTTTGCAAAACCACCACCATCTCTGCTACCAACGCACCACGTCACCACCACCAACACTGGCCAAACCACCCTAAAACTCATTGAAACTCGCTGGAAAAACTCCAACCCAGAAACACCACCACGACCCCTACTTTTTTCCATTACTCTCCAGCCACCAAACACAACCCCTGTCCGACAAGCCATGCACAGCCGCCGCCGCCCCTGGCGAAAACCACCCTTTTGACCAAGTGCATGAATTTCTCCAGGTAATATTTGACTTCTTCTTCATATGATATTCTCGAATTATGTGAAGGATCCCTGGTTCTGTAATTGTTCATAATGGTTCAGATTTAAGTTTGTTCATGATTACCACCCTATGCTCTAGATTAATTTGTGCGAAATATTCCTGTCGTAATTCGTTGGCTCAATAATAATAATTATAATTATTTTTCAATTCTTGCTCAATATTTTACTAATCAGGCCTGTTAAATTTTTCTTTCTTTACTTGGCTTTAAAATAAAATAGGAGCCATTAGTACTTGGATTCTTGAATAGTTCTGGCTGTGCGATCTATTTTATTTTATTTTTATTTACTTAATTAAAATAGAAAGATTCTTGAATAGTTCTGATTTGAAAGTCAATTTGGGTGCACTCTGTTCTCATTGTATTAACAGATTATTGATTCAATTGGCTGATTATGACATATTTGGTTCTATTAATGGAATTTAATCTCACTTAGTTAATATTTTCTCTTTTGTTTTTTCTAATTACTTGAGTAGATAGATTTATTTTCTGTCGTTATTTATCTGTTTATTTTCTCTCGTATGTGTTCAATTTCTCACTTAGATATAATTTGGATAATTTTCTTAAAAAAGGGACCTCTACTTGTAACCCCCTCATAAATATGAGATACGGCCGGGACTCGCCTTTGCAGACCTCAAAGGGTGCCTAACACTTTCCATTCAAGGTAACTTGAACCATTACCCGTTCTCTGGTTGATCTGACCTTGACCTTAGACGTAGATTTAGACTTAAAATGATGTCCTAATACACCTTAATTCATTAGGTGGTGACTCTTCAATCTTAATCCCAAAAGAGTCATTGCCACAACGTCGTCTAGGCTCCCGTCTTTTCGCGAGAACCTGTAAATACTATATTTCCTTATATACTTAACTTCCTGATTATCTTTATTGTCTGCAGTAACTTGAGCTGATTTGTAGGTTTTTCTTGCTATAAAATCTGTAAATAAATTCATATATTTAGGAAAAAATGGTTGAAAATTACTTATTGAACTAATCCCTCTTTTTTTAAAATTCTTTTGAATAAATATAATAGGAAAAAGGCATAAGATCACCCCCTAAAATTGTCTTGAAAAGTCAATTACAAGCTTAAATTATCATGGAGACCTATTACACACTTATTCTTGTTAGTATTAGTTATCCCCTGGGAGGTGATGTGGCAGAGAAAGTGTTTACACTTTCTAAAAGCGCGCGAGTAATAATAAAGTAAATAAAAAATATTATTATAGATCACATAAATGTCACTTTCTAATTGGACTCTTTTTTTTTTGTTTCTAATGGGATTCTATTAATCAATTAAAATTTAGGTTTTTTTTATTTTTTTTATTACTTTTCTCTCTCTTCTTTTCTCCTTCGGTTGACTTCTTCCCTAAATTTTTGTTTTACTTTTCTCTCTCTTCTCTTTCTTCGTCATCTTCTACCTTGAAGTTGTATTTTACTTTCTCTTATTTCTTTTTTCTTTTCTTTCTATTTCTTCCTTGAAGTTTTGTTTTACTTTTCTTTCTCTTTCTTTCATACAATTTCAAGTGATAGAACCAATCTTAAAGTAAATAAATTAGAAGAAAAAGATATTTATTTACTATAGCCACATCTGTGCCACCTAATTTATTTATTTTTGCTTTCTTTTTTTCCACTTCAACTTCCTCCCTCTTTCTTAGAATCTCTTCTTCATTTCAAGACTCTTTCTCTTATTTAATTTGACATTTCATATATAGCAGTGCATCTCCTCTTTAAAAGAGATGTTCGTCTAATTAAATTTACTTCAAGGTCGATTTTATTTTTTTCTACTTCATAAAATTTTATCCATACTAATGGATTTAATGTAAAAATTATTTTTTGCAGCTATCTATCGAAAACAATTTCCAACCAAACCCAACTGCTTTACTTCTTCATTTTTTTGGTGTGGGAATCTTCTAACAAATCATCAAAAATATCATCAAATATAGTTATTGCACTATCAACAAAATTTATATTTCATCATCTTTATGATATTAAGGTTCACTTATTACTGGTAACCAAAATTCTTCTACTTTATAAAATTCTTTTAAAATGAAGTGAGGGGGAGGGAGATACTGAAATAAGAAGGAAATTGATCAGAATCAAATAATAAAAATTGACTTTTCTTGTTGGGCCATAAAATTATGTTTATAACTTGAAGTTGCGGGGAAGAAAGAAAAATAAAAGAAAAAGAAAAAAGAGAAAAGTAAAATAAAACTTCAAGGAAGAAAGAGAAATAAAAGAAAAGAAGAAAAAGAAAAATAAAACAAAACTTCAGGGAAGAAGACGAGGAAGAAAGAGAAATAAAAGAAAAGAAGAAAAAGAAAAATAAAACAAAACTTCAGGGAAGAAGACGAGGAAGAAAGAGAAATAAAAGAAAAGAAGAAAAAGAAAAATAAAACAAAACTTCAGGAAGAAGACAATAAAAGAGAGAAAGATAAAAAAAAGAAAAAAGAAGAGAGAGAAATGTAAAACTAATAATAAGAAAAATATACTGAAGATACAAAGTGTTCAAGAGATGTTTGAATAGAAAGGATAAAACCAACCATAGCATGACTAGTAGTCTTCGAAGGAGTAATTTACATATACAAAAGATAACGATGATCAAATAGGAAAGAACAGTCCTCTCCTTTCTAAATATTCATATATCACAGCAATGTAACGTTAGCAGGCTTTTTTAGTCCTACATCTTTTAATGAGTTGCCTTGAAGCACCTAAAACTGCAAAGAGGTACTTTTATGGGTTCAGACAGGAAGGAGCAACACATGTTACATGAAGGCGAGGGTAACTGGAGAGTTGCCTTGAAGCACCTAAAACTGCAAAGAGGTACTTGTATGGGTTCAGACAGGAAGGAGCAACATATGTTACATGAAGGCGAGGGTAACTGGAGTATAGCAACAAAACGAGAAAGCACAAATAGTAAGAACATTTAATGAATTTTATTCTAATTTGTTCAATTCATAATCTTTTTAATCTCATTTGTTGATCGATTTCTATCCAACAGATGAGATTAGTTTCCTTCTTTTATACTTCCACCCCCAAAACCCTAAAGACCCTTTCATTTTTTACCTTTACAGACAACAACCACAATCTCTATGTTTCTCTCCACTACCGCCCTAACTCTTTCACTGGAATCCCACTGCCGCAGCACCAGGATCTTGTCGGCATCACCCTATTCCTCCTCTCAATGCCCCTCTCTCCCTATCCATTTATGTTCTTGGCAAAACCACGACCATCGCTGCTACCAACCCACCGTGTCACCACCACCAACAGTGGCCAAACGACCCAAAAACTCATCGAAACTCGCTGGAAAAACTCCAACCCAGAAACACCACCAGACCCCTGCCTTTTTCCATCACTCTCCAGCCACCAAACGCAACCCCTGTCTGACAAGCTATGCACAGCCGCTGCCGCCCCTGGCGAAAACCACCCTTTTGACCAAGTGAAAACACAACCCCTGTCCGACAAGCTATGCACAGCCGCTGCCGCCCCTGGCGAAAACCACCCTTTTGACCAAGTGCATGAATTTCTCCAGGTAATATTTGACTTCTTCTTCATATGAAATTCTCGAATTATGTGAAGGATCCCTGGTTCTATAATTGTTCATAATGGTTCAGATTTAAGTTTATTCATGATTACCACCCTATGCGCTAGATTAATTTGTGCGAATTAATCCTGTCAAAATTTGTTGGCTAAAGAATTATTATTATTATTATTTTTTAATTCTTGCTCAATACTTTATCAATCAAGCCTGTTAAATTTTCCTTTCTTTACTTGTCTTTAAAATAAAATAGGAGCCATTAGTATTTGGATTCTTCAACAGTTCTGATAGGAAAATCGATTTGGGTGCACTGTGCTCTCATTGTATTAACAAATTATTGATTCAGTTGGCTGATTATGACATATTTGGTTCTGTTAATGGAATTTAATCTCACTTAGTTAATATTTTCTCTTTTGTTTGTTTTAATTACGTGAGTAGATAGATTTATTTTCTGTCATTATTTATCTGTTTATTTTCTCTCGTGTTTGTTCAATTTCTCACTTAGATATAATTTGGATAATTTTCTTAAAAAAGGGACCTCTACTTGTAACCCCCTCATAAATATGAGATACGACCGGGACTCGCCTTTGCGGACCTCAAAAGGTGCCTAACACTATTCATTCAAGGTAACTTGAACCATTACCCGTTCTCTGGTTTATTTGACCTTGACCTTAGACTTAGATTTAGACTTAAAATGATGTCCTAATGCACCTTAATTCATTAGGTGGCGACTCTTCAATCTTAATCCCAAAAGAGTCATTGCCACAACATCGTCCAGGTTCCCGTCTTTTCGTGAGAACCTCTAAATACTATATTTCCTTATATGCTATACTTCCTGATTATCTTTATTGTCTGCAGCAACTTGAGCTGATTTGTACGTTTTTCTTGCTACAAAATCTGTAAATAAATTAATATATTTAGGAAAAAAATGGTTGAAAATTACTTATTGAACTAATCCCTCTTTTTTTAAAATTCTTTTGAATAAATATAATAGGAAAAAGGCATAAGAAGACCCCCTGAAATTGTCTTGAAAAGTCAATTACAAGCTTAAATTATCATGGAGACCTATTACACACTTATTCTTGTTGAAAGTGTATTAGTTATCCCCTGGGAGGTGATGTGATAGAGAAAGTGTTTACACTTTCTAAAAGCGTGTGAGCAATAATAAAGTAGATAAAAAATATTAATATAGATCACATAAATGTCACTTTCTAATTGGACTCTTTTTTTTGTTTCTAATTGGATTCTATTAATCAATTAAAATTTATGTCTTTCTTATTTTTTTGTTCTACTTTTCTCTCTCTTCTTTTCTCCTTCGGTTGACTTCTTCCCTAAATTTTTGTTTTACTTTTCTCTCTTCTCTTTCTTCGTCATCTTCTTCCCTGAAGTTGTATTTTTCTTTTCTCCTTCGGTTGACTTCTTCCCTAAATTTTTGTTTTACTTTTCTCTCTTCTCTTTCTTCGTCATCTTCTTCCCTGAAGTTGTATTTTACTTTTCTCCTTCTTCTTTTTGTTTTATTTCTATTTCTTCCTCATCTTCTTCCTTGAAATTTTGTTTTACTTTTCTTTCTCTCTCTTTCCTACAATTTCAAGTGATAGACCCAATCTTAAAGTAAATAAATTAGAAGAAAAAGATATTTATTTACTATAGCCACATCTGTGCCACCTAATTTATTTATTTTTGCTTTCTTTTTTTCCACTTCAACTTCATCCCTCTTTCCTAGAATCCCTTCTTCATTTCAAGACTCTTTCTCTTATTTAATTTAATATTTCATATATAGCAGTGCATCTCCACTTTAAAAGAGATGTTCGTTTCAAGACTCTTTCTCTTATTTAATTTGATATTTCATATATAGCAGTGCATCTCCTCTTTAAAAGAGATGTTCGTCTAATTAAATTTACTTCAAGGTCGATTTTATTTTTTTCTACTTCATAAAATTTTATCCATACTAATGGATTTAATGTAAAAATTATTTTTGGCAGCTATCTATCGAAAATAATTTCCAACCAAACCCAATTGCTTTACTTCTTTATTTTTTTTGGTGTGGGTATCTTCTAACAAATCATCAAAAATATAATTGAATATAGTTATTGCACTATCAGCAAAATTTAATTTCATCATCTTTATGATATTAAGGTTCACTTATTACTGGTAACCAAAATTCTTCTACTTTATAAAATTCTTTTAAAATGAAGAGAGGGGGAGGGAGATACTGAAATAAGAAGAAAATTGATCAAAATCAAATAATAAAGATTGACTTTTCTTGTTGGGCCATAAAATTGGGTTTATAACTTGAAGTTACAGGGAAGAAAGAAAAATAAAAGAAAAAGAAAAAAGAGAAAAGTAAAATAAAACTTCAAGGAAGAAAGAGAAAGAAAAGAAAAAAGAAGAAAGCGTGAGTAAAACAAAACTTCAGGGAAGAAGACGAGGAAGAAAGAGAAATAAAAGAGAAGAAGAAAAATAAAAATAAAACAAACCTTCAAGAAGAAGACAAGAAAAGAAAGAAAGATAAAGAAAAGAAAAAAAGAAGAGAGAGAAAAGTAAAACAAACAATAAGAAAAACATAAATTTTAATAGATTAATAGAATCAAATTAGAAAGTGACCACTGTCTGATCTACTTTATTTTTTATTTACTTTATAATTGCTCACACGCTTTTGAAAAGTGACAGTTTTGCGATCTATTTTATTTTATTTTTATTTACTTAATTAAAGTGTAATTTAATTAATACAATCATCACAGAGAACTTAGCAATATTTAGCATTTGTAACACCCAATACATATAAGTTGATGTGCATCTCGATTAATTTCTCAATAACTTCCACAGACATTGGCCTGAACTGATTCTCTGAGTACCTGGCTACCTGCTACCCACCACTAGCGCAACTTGATAACTATCCAATTTGATATCTGACTGGTCTTGTTGATAGGATTTGTAACTATTTAAGTCATATAACTATATGGAAGGAAAGAAATCATAGATGTTCTGAAGACAAAAGCAGCTCTATACAAAAGTCAATTTTAGATTTCTTTAGATTTCATGTAGCAAGCTTTTTGATCTTCTTTTTTTATTACCTGATAAGTATGGCATTATCGGAGCTCAAACCATGGATATGAGCTCACTTAGAAAACATCCTTTATATAGACTTAAAGAGATAAACACGTCATGAAATGTAATCAACATTATCCAAAGAAATAGATGGAGATGGAGTCAATAAACTGATTGAAGAGAATGCTGAAGATACAAAGTGTTCAGGAGATGTTTTAATAGAAAGGATAAAACCAACCATAGCATGACTAGTAGTCTTCGAAGGAGTAATTTACATATACAAAAGATAACAATGATCAAACAGGAAAGAACAGTCCTCTCCTTACCAAATATTCATATATCACAACAATATAACGTTAGCAGGCTTTTTTAGTCCTGCATCTTTTAATGAGTTGCCTTGAAGCACCTAAAACTGCAAAGAGGTACTTGTATGGGTTCAGACAGGAAGGAGCAACACATGTTACATGAAGGCGAGGGTAACTGGTGTATAGCAACAAAATGAGAAAGCACAAATAGTAAGAACATTTAATGAATATTAATCATGGAAATCAAGGATCAATGATATTCAGACTCTAGCCATACTAAAATGATACAGTGGAAAATGAAGGACGAAAGAGAAGGGGCGACAACCCTTACTTGCGAGGCTTAGTGTATAAAATGCTTGGCAAAATAATTTTGTGAGAAAATGTAATAGTAGCTCCAGTTGAGCCCATTACCGTTCTGATAGTGTTTGGTGCAACAATGATTGACCATTAGCTTGATATATAACATTAACAAAAATTACTGCCTAGCAACACGTGGGATACCTGTGCCAACTCCTCATGCTGTTTTATTTTCTCTTCTCGCTTATTCCTATTAGAATCTTGACCTAGTACTTTTTTAATTGCCTCAGCCTGCAAAATTCAACAAGTTATGCTCATTTCAGCATCGTAAAATCTAACAAAAGTGATACATCAAAAGCTAGAACAAAAACAAGGTCAAACCTCTGATTACCGAGCTGCATTCTCATTTTGTATTCTGTGTCTCTAAGCAGCCTCTGCCTTTTTCTGTTGCTGCTCAACTTCTGAGAGCTTCTCCTTTTATTCTGTCAAAATAGCAAGGATGACAAGACAAATTTTGTACTATCAGAAAAGGCACTTGAGAAATGGAGCAGCACTGCAAGATATGAGTAAAAACCAAATTTTCTCACTTTGAGGTGGTACTGGAGGACGACCATAAAGATACCCAATCTGGTTCACAGAAGTAGCAGACGAATCTCTTCTTGACAAAAGGGCCCGTTATCATGTTGTAAGAACTATTTCACTCTTTGTCTCAACCGATGTCTCATAGGACTCCTTTATTTGTTTCTTTTCCTTCTTTGTCTCCTTGGCCTCTCCATCAGACAATAGTTGTTCCTTCTCATAATCAGACAACAATTCTTTCTCCTCTTAACCAATCAATAGTTTGTCCTCATAAACAGACACTTGTTCTTCCTCCTCGTAATTAGACCACAGTTCATCATCTCTGTCAGATAATAGTTCTTCCTCCTCGTCATCAGACAATAGTTGTTCCTCATAATTAGTATACTGATCAAAACCTTGATTTGATATTCTCTTAACTTCTTTGCCTGAACTTCCAACATCTTCAAACATTTCATTCTTATTGGCCTTCAAACCCTGATAAGGACTTCTTATTTTTTCTTAATAATTCTCCCCCTAACTTAAGCTTCTCCGAGTAGTGAAAATCATCATCATCCTCAACCTCATCAAGCCCATCCAAAATAGGCCTCCTCCTCGGCATCCTCTGGTTCTTAAAATTTTGGTGTGGCTTCTCTCCCTATTTTACCTAGACATTCTTCATCAGCAGTTTCTCCACATTGCTCTTGCTAACACAAAAAGTGCCTCTTGGGAAATCCTTGCATGAAATTCCTTTCAACCCACTTTTCTTATCAGTAGGAGGACCATCTTCACTTGACTTATAGGCCTTCAAAACCTGATAAGGACTTCTTATTTTTTTTAATTCTCCCCCCAACTTAAGCTTTTTCGAGTAGTGAATCTCATCCTCATCCTCATCCTCATCCTCATCCTCATCCTTATCAAGCTCATTCAAAACAAGCCTCCTCCTTGGCTTCCTCTGGATCATAAGATCTTTACGTCGCTTCTTTTCTAATTTTTTCAGCACATTCTTCTTCGGCATCTTCTCCATATTTCTCTTGTGAGCACCAAAAATGCCTCTTGGGAAATCCATGCATGAAATTCCTTCCATCCATTTTTCTTATCTGCAGGAGGACCATCTTCACTTGACTTGTCCTCAAACCCAGAGAGATAGTTCAAATGAAAGATAATCATTATCAGGACTATCAAAAGATAATCATTGTCACATAATAGCCATACAAATAGGTAAATAAACAATGGAATGATTACAGTTGCATCTTTAAGAAAATTGCAATGACTAGCTTTCCTTGCACACTAATTTGGAAAGGAATAGTATTTCTCCAAATAAGCTACAAAAAAGAATGCTTCTCAGATACATTAGTTATTCATACCCTGAGAATAACCAAATTTAAATATTTCCTTTTGTGTTATTTTTTCCATATTTTAGATACTAGAATGAAACTAGTACTCCCTCCATCTATGTTTGACTTGGCACACTCCTTAAAAAGCAATAAACAAAAGGGTAATTTTACTATATCATCCTATTTATTATGAGTCAAAATTAAACCAAGTGTGCTATAAACCTTAGGAATGAGATCCACCAAACACACTCGTAGGTGCATCTTACCGCACTTGTCACAAGTAGGATATGGGTTTCTTTCCTTCTTACCACTAGCCTCTGGCATCTTGGTAAATAATGATCTACCCTCATCAAAATGAGCTCTCTTAGTCTCTCTTGCTTTCTTTCTCATCTTCTTATCTTTGATCTTCTCCACATATATCATGAGCCTTGAAATATCCATCTCCCTTACTAGCATAGCGGTCCAACACTCTTGGACAAGTAAGTCAGATAATCCCGATAATAATTTGCTCATTCTTGCTCGGGGGTCGGCAACCAATGATGGGGCATACATGGATAGTTGGGTGAAATTGAGTGAATACTTCCCCTTACACTCATATTCCCTTGCTTGAGGTTGATAAATTCTTGAATCTTAGCTTCCCTCAACTCTAAGGGAAAGAAGCGATCTAGGAATGCATCCTTGAACTCTTCCCAAGAAATGTAACCCAAATCTTCACTATGCTCATTCTTCCATTGGGTGTGCCATATTTAAGAAACCCCTTTCAGTTGGAAGGCTGCTAACTCCACCTTTTCCTCCAAAGTCACACCCATAACGGCCAACACTTTATGCACCTCATCCACAAACTTTTGAGCATCCTTCTCCACCTTTAAACTATGAAACTCGAGAGAATTCATCTTAGCAAAATCCTTTACCCTTGAAGCCAGGAGGGAAGCATTTAAAACATTAGCACCTTGGTTGACTTGATTAGTTAATACTTGTTCTATCATGGTTAAAGCGACCCTAAACTCTGAATGAGAAAAATTCTCCTCTGGTTGCACAGAGGGGCTTGACCTTTGACACCACCAATTGGCATACATGCTCTTCTCAATGGCATCTTCTAGAAAAAAGGGTGCCAATAGAGAGAGTAATAACCATAGGTACATCTAATGACACAACATGAATCATAATAAAGTGAAATATTTCCTAAAATGCCTCATAGCCTCCTATCCATAGTTGTTGCACACTTCACAACTATGAACAAGACTCTACTCGACGCGGTGTGTTGGATGTCCAAGAACCATTTTGTAAACCTAGTGCTCTGATACCAAGTTGTCACGACCCAATCCTAGGGCCTAGATGTGACACGCTGAATGGGAAGCTAGAAGGCCACCCAAATAAGTCTCTTAGCATATCATTTGCACATCCTTGGTTTTGTGGAAACAATAAAAGATAAATAAGCATATAGCAAATAATATCTAAGGGAAGTAAGGCTTTGGGCTCACGCTATGGGAATGCTATAAGAAAGAATATCATGAATCACATAGCAAATAAGTCTAAGGGGAGGGTAAGTATGACTTACGCTATGGGGATATTTAAGGAGTTGGGACTTTCAACACTTTCCACCATAATCAATAACATCAAAGAGTATCAGATAAGGGATAGAGTCTAACGGATAAGTCTCCATAAAATCTCAACATCAAGTTATAAATACATAGCGTAGCATTGAAAAACACCTCTAAGAATGAATAGGATGGGGGCCAAGACATGTTCAAGGCTCACCCTCAAACTACTTGGGGGGTGTTGCAAGGTGTAAATTAGGTATTGTCCCCGATCTAGAGGACTTACCAACTCTCTTCTTTTAATGATCATACACCAACCGTGTGGACGATATGGATGAGCGTCAGTCCCTACATGGTTAAATCATGCAGGCATAAAAGTATGAGTCAGTACTTAGAATATACTGGTAAGTAGATATGCAATGCATGAATGGAAGTAAATAATGAAATGATTTATGCTAAGTCTTGTGATAAAAAAAATGATACATTAACAAAGGCATTAGCAAGCCTTAATCTAGCTAATATTATTTAAACATAAAAGAAAACTTTAGATAGAACATAGTATGATGCATAAATGAACATAATTGAGAATAAGCAAATTATATAAACTTGGAATATACATATGGGTGATCATTTAGACATTTTACTTTTACCATAAAACATGGAATAATGCCCATGAGAAATAGAGAACTTGCCCTTACTTGAATGCATGATAGGTCACATAAACTTAAATTAATGAGAAATACACGATGGTATACATAATTAAAGTGTTAATATTCTTGGGTGAACAATACATCACTTTACATAAAAGACTATTCTATAATGCAAGAAACATTTGTAATCATAATAGAGACCAACTTACACACTTGTAGATATCATCATGTACCTTTAGGGTAAATACCATTTGAACTTGTGAAATAATAAGTGATAGGACTTTAAATCACCTTTGAACATAACATAAAGGAACTGTTTAATCATCATAAGAGGGAAAACTTAGCACCATAAGGAGAACTTGAACATGTGTGAGATCAACCTTTAACCAACATAAATCATGTGAAATAAGCCATGGAGTCCCGATGTTTTCCCTCCACTGGAGGAAAGGGAGAAGTCACTTGCCAAGGCGACCTTCTAAGATACCTAAGTGGATCCATAAAAGCTTTGCTATTGAGAAACCTCTACTATCAGTTGGTCTAAAAATCAACCTATACTAGCGAGTGATTTCTATTTCCTATGATGGCATGTAGTTATAGGAAAATAGGATTCTACTAATGGTCTCTCATCTATTCTAATATGGAGCTTCTGCATCAATTCCAAGGTCCTTTCGACGCTAAGTAAACTACCATAGAATAATCATAGGGAGGAATTATGAAATTCATTAGTGGAGAGGTATTTTACTAACCTATCCCATAAGCCTTGTAAAACAATGAAGGGGAATTTTGCTGACCCGTCCTATAAACATTTTGAACATTAATCATCATCATAAGGATAGCTCCTATATCTTATCTAAGACTCTACTATCTGCTAGTATCATAATCTTGGCTAAGCCTTGAAACGACCCCAAAAAGTACTAGAAAACATGCCTCGAAAGTGCCCGAAATCATGTTTTCCATATATCTAAATATTCATTTGTTATTTTGAAAATATGACTTCATATTCTTGTTTAGGGGTTCAAATTGAGTGGGAAGTGGGTCTAACCCGAATTTTAGAGCAACCGTATCAAAATCCAAAAATCATAAAATATACTATCTAGGAAGGTCCACTTTGAAAGGGCATCTCACTTAGCACACAAATCACTAGGTGACGTATAACCTACCAACTGAATGACCTTTGAATTAGCTTTCCAATACACTTTATTTCACCTCATTCTAAGTTCAGATGAAGGATTTATGCCCATTTTCGTAAAACTCATCCGTGCAGAAAATGCAATTTTCAGTGAGCAGTCCGCCTTACCTCCGTGATGCGCCCTAGTGTTGTTTTGGTCCCTGTTTTAGTTTTTTCGATCCAAGACTTTTATGTCTTGGGCCTAAGGGTTCCCACACTTGAAAATACATATACTTACCCTTATTTCACCCTCATATCATCCTAAACATTTTCC
>DF361072.1:0-23425 GCA_000787875.1 Solanum virginianum | reverse complement strand
ATTGAAGGTCCAAAGCATGAGATATGATATGAATGATGATGAAATGAGCTTATGTACATGATTATTCCTACATGAGGTATTGCATTAGAGCTTATAATGAATTCTATATAAAGTGTTGCATTAGACCATGCCCAATCCAGGGGTAAAGAGCTGGATAATCGGATGGGGGTTTATACTTATCCACTAGGGTGGTGGGGTGGTATCATCACCAACCGAGATGAGGGTTTGTACTCACTAATTAGATGAGGGTTCGTACTTATCCACCGGGGTGATGGGGTGGTATCATAACTAACTAAGATGGACGTTTGTACCTACTAACCTACTGAGGGGTTTGTATCTTGGGAACAAACTTGGTCTTTTCTTCACATATGATATCTTATATTAGCATGATTTACTAAAGTATGTTTTACTTTTGCATTGATCATACATATCATATTGCTATATTATGCCTATTGCCTATCGCTATGCATTTTAGATTATGATGCCTATCTATTATTGCATTGCATCCCATATACTTAGTACATTCAAACGTATTAACGCATATTCTTACGTACATGATATCACCAAGTAGGGACCAGAGCTTCTATTGATTATTTTTTTGGCTAGATGGATTGTTCAAGTTTGCCTTTGGTGAGTCCTCCATTTCGGGGACAAGGACTATTCTCTCACACAATGTATTAAGATTCTATTTACTTTATCATTTACTTATGACTATGAGGTTGAGCCCAATTGTATGTCTTGGCCCCCGCCATTATCTATGTAGTAGAGGTGTTACTGGACAAAGCTATGTATTTACGCCATGAGTTGATTCTATTATCTCTTGACTCTATATTATGACAAGTTCTCCCTTAGTCCCTTTTTTCCCTTATTTTCATTCTTTAAAGGTCATTTGATTATTCCATGACCAAAGATATGTAATGATATGCTATAAGGCTTGTTTGGGGTTACTTCAGGTTCCCCATTCGCCGATCACGTCTAGGCCCTAGGCTTCGTGGGTTTATTTGATGATTTTAAGGTGAGTAAACTGTCATATGAGGATTTACTTTGGGTTTATGAAGTTATAAGCATGCATGTTCCTCTTTTGAAATTATTTATGCATGAGAGATTACACTATGGATTGTTATTTATGGTTATATTGTGCACCATAACTATGAGTAGGAGGCTATGATACATTTTAGGAAATATTTCACTTTGTCATAGTTTTTGTCGCGCTTTAGAATAGAGATAGGACTTTTCCCTCTAATGATTGTTCTTTGCTCTTTTAGTTGGTCATGCCACTTCAAGGGGGAAGGCGAAGGAAGGTAAGTAGAAGGTTTTGATTTAAATGGATCCGAGTTTCACTAATTCTTCTCTATTCTTTTGGATGATGGTAGGGCTTCTTGCGTGGCCAAGTGGTTGTGTGGATCTTTGGTTTTTATTCTCTTGGTTGGGTATATTATTGCTAGAAAGTTCATATATGTTGATCCGAGTTTGTATTGCATTAGGTCTTGCTTTGTGGCTTATTGGATTTGATATGGTGGATTTTGATGTTGTACTTGGGATGGAATAGTTGCGTGCATATTATGTCTCCATGGATAGTGGGACCCAAAGAGTTAGAATCTGACTCTCTAATGAATTTATCTTTGAGTGAGAGGTTGTCAAGTGGTAGCAAGAGAGGTAGGTCCATTCTTGACTTAAGGTACAATTGGCTCTATGGGGGTGCATTTTTCATCTTGTGTGAATTGGACGTGTTGATCCTAAGTTATTTTGTCTATAGAATTGTTGTTGGTGGTAGTTGAGGCTTTGAATGTCCTTTCTAACATTTTGAATTTTGGGGTAATGTTCTTGGGTTTGATTAGTACACTGGGTATGCGTATAAGTCTCGTGAGTAAGATCTTTGGTCCCTACCCTAATAGGTTTATAGTAGTTTTGGTGATGATAATGTGGTTTGTTCCCTAATGAGGTAGTGCATGTGAATTATTTGAGGGTAGTATACGAGTTTAAGGAAAAAGGTTGGGTGCTAAGTGGGTGAGATGGGAATTTTGGTGGTAAGAGTTGTCTTCCTAGGTCATGTGGTACCGGGTGATGGTATTAAGGTGGACTTTAGTAAGACGAAGGTGATTAAAGAGTAGCCTAGAGCTTTGACATCACCAGATATTAGAAGCCTCCTGGGTTTAGAGGGCTATTGCCGGGGAGTATGAGTAGGTTCTCTTCTATTGCTGCTCCTATGACTTAGTTGGCCCTAGTTAAGGCCATGTTGTGACCGACCTTTTGAGTAGGGTGATTTGATAGGTCTGGGAGTTGCTATTTCTTGTGTTATCCCTTGGTGCTAGTAGGAATCATGTGTATGCGGGTTTCATTCATAGATTTCTTTTACTTATGAAGACCAATCTTCCTTTTTTATGAAAATTGTATAATTTCAAGATGTATTTCTTATAGGTATCTATTATTATGAAATATGAGCATGAACTACATTGGGGTTTTGTATAATATTGTTGATGATGCATAAATATCTATTTTAGCTTATACTATGAAGTGATCTTTGTCTATTGCGACTATACATGATTCAAGCTATGAAATCGATGAACTATTGTGATGTTTTGGTATGTTTTACAAGTTACCCATGATGGGGTTTTACCATGATGTTGGTGGGCCGATTTACATGATTTTAAGATGCATTGATTTCACTATTTCATGATTTATACTCTTGCATTTTGTATGATTTGTACATGTCATCATATGGTCCCACCAATTATTTGATGAAATGCCAAGTTAAGAATTCTCAAGATACGTACATGTTTTACAAGTCAAATGACTTCATGATGAATATAGGCTATCAACTATGTTATGAATTCATGAAGTTATCTATGATTATGCAAGTATGAAGCTAAGCCCTTTCAAAAAAATAAATAAATTATTTTTGAGAAAACCTACATGGATTTTACTTATTTTAATTTGGGATTTGAATATTATAACCCCTAAAATTCTATTGATGCATGGGTAGTATTTATTTGATGATTTTAAGGTGATGTAAACCGTTATATGAGGATTTACTTGGGGTTTATGAAGTTATAAGTATGCATGTTCCTCTTTTGAAATTATTTATGCATGAGAGATTACACTATGGATTTAAATATGGAATCAATGATGTTTTTACTTCAACTTCATATTATAAATGTTGAGTTTTAATGAAGTCTTAATTACCCGTTTCACTTTCTTATTGTTCATAGCATATGCATTCATGTACACAGATTATTTTGAAACGTTATGGCTAACCCTAAATTCATTTTATGGTATGATTTTTATAAAAAGGTTGGTTATGACAATATTGTGATCATATATATGTCTTTGGCTCTTTAAGTATTTTGGGTGCTTTCACCATTTTGTATATGAATGGGCTAATCCTATGCATGAGTAGTATGACTATGAAATTATTGTTTTGGCATTTGAGCCTAAGTATGAATTATTATAAATGATGTTTCGCTTTTAAGCCCAATTGTGCATTGAAATGATTTGAAAAATAACTATTACCTCCTTGAAAGTATGTACATGCATATTATAAGTATTCTTGTGGGATAGCGACTTAGCTTGTTGTGTTGAGGGTCTTGGGTAGTTTGGGATAATTGCATAACATGTTTCTAATGAGTGTAGGACTCGTAAGGTTGTAATATGATGGGTAAGGATGGTTGATCTATTTAGTAAACTACGATGGGTTAATCACTTCTCTAAGATTGATCTTTGGTTCGGGTTTTGTCCCCAAGTGAGGGTGAAGGTAGGTGATATCCCTAGGTGTCATTTCGGATTAGGAGTGAGCATTATTAGAATTGATGGAGTTGTTTGGTTGACTTATGCACTGGTAATGATTGTGAATTTCTTGAATGGGGTCTTAATTTCCTACCTTGATATATTTGTGGTGATCTCTAATGATGAGGTATTGATTTGTTTAGAGCTTGTGAATTATTTGGGGGATTGGTTGCTTAATATAATGGGTGTGAGTGAGGATAACAATGAGGTTTTGGAACTCCTGAGGGATTATGGTATGAGTGTGCGTTGGTTCTTCCGGTAAGGCTAATGTTGTGGTTGGTGCTCTAAATAGCCTAGTATGTGTGGATTATGATGGTAAAGAGATGGCTAGTAGAGTCGTTCAGTCGGCTAGATAGGGAGTTAGGTTGAAGGAAGTTGAGAATGGCGGTATAGGGTTCTTGATGGTTCCAAATCTTCTTGGGATAAGAGGACCAGATTAGGTAAGGCCTTGAGTCCACCTTAATAGAGTTAGAAGTCTTATGTGAGAAGATGATAGAGTGGAGGTTGTCTCCTAAGGGGGAGATGGTGGTTATGGTACCAAGAGGTTAGGTGAATTTAGGATTGACAATTGAGTTGAGGGTTGTGAGTCCTTATAGAGTGTAGAGGGAGATTGGTAAAGTTGCTTAAGTTTGGGGATTGCCTTTGGTTGTAGATATGGTTAATCCGGTTTTTCATGCTTCTAGGCGGATGTGATGTGTTTGTGACTTTAGTGTTATAAAACACTTTGAGGTTGTGGGTGTTAAGGAGGGTAAGTTGACTTAAGAGAAGGTCCCGTTGGAGGTGTTGGATGGATGAGTGGAGAAGTTGATTGATAATGATGTAGTGTTCTTCAAGGCCCTCTGGGAAGAGTCATCTATTCATATGTGTCTCTCCAGGAGACGGAGCGAACATGGAGGAACAATATCCGTATCGCTTTCATTCTTTCAAGCTTATGATAACACGTCAAGTTCTTTTTATGGTTTCAAGTATTAGATTTTAGCCTCTATGTCATTCACATGCATTTTGTTACTCTTATATTGAGATTTTGAAAATAGTGTTTTAAATGTAATGTTGCATTCATATTGGGGCTAATTTTTTCATGATTACTCTTTTCTTATACGTCTCTTCTACATTCGGGGATGAATGTTCCCAAGGGGGAGATATTGAAACAACCCCAAAAAGTGCCCGAAAACGTGCCTCGGAAGTTTTCAAAATCCTGTTTTCATATATCTAAAATTCCATATGTTATTTTGAAAATCTGACTTAATATTCTTGTTTAAGGGTTCAAATTGAGTAGAAAATGAGTCTAACCCGAATTTTAGAGCAACCGTATCAAAATTCAAAAATTATAAAATACGCTATCTAGGAGAGTCCACTTTGAAAGGTCATATCTCTTAGTACACAATGAACTGGGTGGTTCACAACCTACCATCTAAAATTCCTTTGCATTGTCTTTCTAACATAGTTCGTTTCACCGCATTACATATTTGAATGAAGGATTTATGCCCATTTTTGTAAAACTCATCCGTGCAGAAAATGCAATTTCCAGTAAGCAGTCTGCCATACCTCCGCGACGCGTCCTAGTGTTTTTTTGGTGCCTGTATTAATTTTTTCTGTCCAAGACTTTTAAGTCTTGGGGCTAGCTGTTCCCAAACTTCATGATTTAAAGTTGATTTTGCATGTGGGTATGTATATTGAGAAACTTACTGTACAGTGATTTATGTTCATGAAAATATGGTTGGTTTAGCATATTTTGAGCTTCAAATCTTGGGTCAAATCCCTTCATTACATAAGAGATTTGCCACATAACTTAGTCAAAACATATTGGGTATATGTATTTAAGCTTAAAATCATAGAATTCAAGAATAAGGAACATAAGAGAGGTAAATAAAAGTGTCTTGGGGGTGTTGCAAGGTGTTGATTAAAGGTTTTACCACTAATTTTCCGGCATGATTTCATCTCTAAATTGCATGCATTTTTACCCCTATTACACACCCCCAAGGTGTTTGATAAAATGTTCGGTTATGGTTTCTTCAGGAATTGAATGTCCAAAGCATGAGATATGATATGAATGATATCATGATGATGAAATGAGCTTATGTACATAATTATTCCTACACAAGGTATTGCATTAGATTTTATGATGAATCCTATATAAAGTGTTCCATTAGACCATGCCCAATCCAGGGGAAAAGATTCGGATAATCGGATAGAGGTTTATACTCATCCATTGGGGTGATTGGGTGGTATCATTACCAATCGAGATGAGGGTTTGTACTCATTAACGGATGGGGGTTTGTACTCATCCATCGGGGTGATAGGGTGGTTTCATCACCAATCGAGATGGGGGTTTGTACCTACTAACCTACCAAGGGGTTTGTACCTTAGGAGCTAGCTTGGTCTCTTCTTCACATATGATATCTTATATTAGCATGATTTACTTAAGCATGTTTTTTTATGCATTGATCATACATGTCATATTGCTATACTATGCCTATTGCCTATCGTTATGCATTTTGGATTATGATGCCTATCTATTGTTGCGTTGTATCCCCCATAATTTGTACATTCAAACGTACTAATGGATACTCTTGCCTATATGATATCACCTTGTAGGAACCGGAGCTCCTATTGATTCTTCTTGTGGCTAGATGGATTGTTCAAGTTAGACTTTGGTGAGTCCTCTATTCCAGGGACAAGGACTATTCTCTCACACTATGTATTAAGATTCTGTTTACTTTATCATTTACTTATGACTATGAGGGTGAGCCCAATTGTATGTCTTGGCCATAGCCATTATCTATGTAGTATAGGTGTTGTTGGACAAATCTATATATTTATGCCATGAGTTGATTCTATTATATCTTGCATCTATGTTATGACAAGTACTCCCTTAGTCCCTTTTCCCCTTATTTCCATTCTTCAAATGTTATTTAATTGTTCCTTGACCAAGGATGTGCAATGATATGCTATGAGACTTGTTTGGGATTCCTCCGGGTTCCCCATTTGCCAGTGACATCTAGGCCCTAGGCTTGGGTCTTGACAAGACTCTTCTATCGGCTAGCTTTATCACAACATCCCTTTACTAACGTGTCATCATTTTCAAATCCCTGTACTAACCGGTCATCATAGTCTCATGATCACAACTATGTGGGGACTCATATTTATTTTATTCATTCATGCTAAATTTTATAAGACTAGTCCCATTGGATATACAAACATGAGAATAATCATGACAGACAACTTGTATAACATAACATCATAAGGTGGGCTTTACAATAACATGTGGCTTTCATAATATTTCAACGAATTTGACATAATATTTGATATACCTCATCCTCCATAACATTCATGACCTAGCATGCATATAGCGAAATCTTTTCATTATGTATAAGATACTTCATCATTAAACCCTCATCATTGAGAATAATTCACAATTAGCAAACTCAACTTGACAATTGGGTGGGCTCATGCATATAATTTTAAATCATGTAACTCAAGAGGACTATGCATGAAAGTAATGCATTTCATCAATTTATATCATCTCTAGAACAACCCATCTCAATCATACATATCATCTTTCAAAACATGGACATGGTAATATGAAATTCATCTTATACAATCCTCAAATCGATAGTGTCTCATGGTATCACAACATTTATAGCTTGAATATCATCAACTAGCTCATCAAAGTATCACATCATAATATCAAATAAAGGGTTTCATATCATTTATAACATTCTCATGAACTCATAGCATGCTTAATTTCCCTTCAATATCAACAACATCCATAAATCACATGTGCTACCATAAGCCTTCATTACATAAGAGATTTGCCACATAACTTAGTCAAAACATATTGGGTATATGTATTTAAGCTTAAAATCATAGAATTCAAGAATAAGGAACATAAGAGAGGTAAATAAAAGTCATTTAATAAGTCATTCAAATAACCCAACAACATACTTGAAAAACCCCAATTTGGGTATCATGAAAACCATTTAAAAATTCATAATATTTTAGAGTCTTTCAAGATTCCATAGCTTATAAAGCTTTAATGTAATAAACATATCATAATCGCAATCATTAGTAGGAGCCCATGAGTCAACAAAACAAGAATCAACAAATTTTTAATATTTTTCATGTAATGAAGTGATAATAGAAAATTCCCATAAAGAAGTGGTCATTAGAATCATAAAATTTGATAAAAATAGTTTTAGGGCTCTATGGGTGAAAGGATCCATGGATGAAGACCAACATACCTTAGACTTGGACTTTCTTGAAGAAAAACATGAGGAGGACTGTCAGGATCTGGACCTAGGCCTAGATGTGACACCGTGAATTCGAACCCAAGAGTCCCAAACAAGCCTCAAGACACAAAATCTCACATCATCAATTCGGAAGCGTACACAAAGTAAACTCATAGTCCTACGGGGCGGGAAAGTAAGATTCACTCTATGCGGGCAATTTAGGATCTAGGATCTTTCCATCATAACATGTAGCCAAGCCATAAATCACATAACCAACTCACATAATGATTGTCAAAGATAGTCAACCAATAACATAGAATTTAGTCATAATACATAACATAAAACGTAAGAAAGTTTACAAAGTGTCCAATAATGCCTCTACATAGATGGGTCAGGGGCCAAGACATTTCCTGGGATCACCCTCAAATATATAAAGAAATAAAAGTATCAGAGGTAGATAGATAGTGGATTGTCCTTGGATACATGTCATATTGCTATACTATGCCTATTGCCTATCGTTATGCATTTTGGATTATGATGCCTATCTATTGTTGCGTTGTATCCCCCATAATTTGTACATTCAAACGTACTAATGGATACTCTTGCCTATATGATATCACCTTGTAGGAACCGGAGCTCCTATTGATTCTTCTTGTGGCTAGATGGATTGTTCAAGTTAAAGTGTCAAACGGTGGATGATCAAAGTCCTCGGTCCCTACATGGTGAAATTATGTAGGCAAGAGTATGCGTTAGTATATTTGAATGTACTATGTATGCAAGATCCAATGCATGAACTTACCAAAACCTGCATTTCCATGTTAGATGACAAGGACACATATTATAGAAAGAGATGTATAACAAGGAACTTAATATAACAAGATGTCTTGAAACTAATGATGAATGAAGTGAAAGTGATACTCTTATATATAGTGGAAATGTGACTTTAACCAACATAAGTAAGACCAAGCGAGCTATTACTTGGAATCCCAATGAAATTCCCTCATCGGTAAAGAGGTGGTATACTTGCCAAAGGTAAACCATACTTCACCTTATAGGATAACTTCCATTTCGCATGAAGTAACCTTTCGTACGGGATAACTCTAATTTCTAATAAGATTTTCACATATAGTATGTCAAGTCATATTATATCTTTTCTTCTCCTTACCAGAACAACTCCTATTTCAAAGGAATCTTTCCTTTTTGGAACAACTCCCATTTATGAAAGGAAACCTATGCTAGGCACATAGTTCAAAGAAAGAGAGTAAACTTTCCATCCATCGATGCTAATCGTGATCCTACAAGAATACATCTATGTGTATATATACATGCTTTCAAAGGAGGCAATAGTATTTTTTCTGAATCATTTCAATGCATCCTTATTCTTAAAAGCCAAATACCATTCATAATAATCCATGCTCAGGCTTAAATGCCAAAATCATAGTTCATAGTCATGATACTCATGCATAGGAATAACCCATTCATATACAAGATGGTGCAAGCATCCAAGATGCTCTAAGAGCTATAATCAATATACATATATATGATCACATTCTTGTCATAACCAATATCTTATCAAAATTATATCATAAAACATAATTGGGCTTAACTCACTTCATAATTTCATAAATCCATGCTCATAAAATGCATATGCTATGAAAAATATGGGAATGGTATGGGTAATTGAAATTTAATCTAAAATTAATAATATAATATTGAATTAAAATAAAACTATAACCAAATCCACATTTAAACTATAATATAAATTACCCATGCTTAGATTAAAGCCTTAAAGGGACTATGCACAATCATAGATTCATACGAATGATGAAATCTAATATTTTAAAGCTTAAATCATCTTAAAATCAATAGATAATCATAACCCATTCATTATTGGAATGTAATAAATCCTAATATTTAAAACCCCAAATTAAAGTAAGCAAAATTCATGTAGATTTCTTGAAAATTATTTTGCTCTCCTTGATTGGAAGTAACCAAGGATCAAAACGCACATACCTTTACCAAGATGATAAAATCCCTAAAGAATATGTAGGAGAATTGATTTTCTTAGCTCCAAATGTTGAAATTGAAATGACCCTAAAAAGTGCCCAAAAATGTGCCCTGAAATGCCCATAATCATAATTTTTATATATCTCAAAATCTATTGGTGATATAAAAAATCTGACTTCATATGCATGATTAAGGATAAAATTGAGTGAGAAATGGGTCTAACCCCGATTTTAGAGCAACCGTATCAAAAATTGAAATTCCAAAAAAAAGCAATTTCTAGAGATGATCCTTGCCCATGGCGCAATATGGCCAAGGTGCAAATCAGTGTTAACTATGCTAGTTTTAGGTTGTTCGGTCCAAGGCTTTTGGTCTTGGGTAAAAACACCTATACTTAGTCATTTTTCAACCTCATATCATTCAAGACATTCCCCAAAACCTTCTTAAACACTTAGACAAATATTTCACTCAAAATCAAGTATCACTCTGGATCTTAAGGAACTCACTCCAGCTGCAAGTTCTCAATCAAAACTTCATCAAGGAATTCTCCTAAGTTGAGGTATATGGGTTTCAACATTGGGTCCTTTCACTCATGGTTCCAAACATTCCTTTTTACATAAATTGTATGTTTCTAAGTTGATTTACTTATGGGTCTTACTTACTATGAATTTGACTGTGAACTATGTTGGGGTTTCATAAAAGTGTGACTGTTTAAGCATGTTTTGAGCTATCAATATATAATCTACTTTGAGATTTGATGAAGGGTTTCAATGTATCTTGCATGAGGGCATTACCAAGTGTTGGTGGGTGGATTTATATTTACTTTCTCATATGATTTCACTCTTGAATTACATGATTTTGTACTAGCATTGCACACCCATCAAGTGTTTGATAAAATGTCCAGTTATAGATTCTTGAGCTATTGAAGTTGTAAAGCATGACTTATGAGTTAAGTAAATTTATGATGATAAAAGGAAAATGTATATGAGTTGTTTGGTTAAGAAGTATCCATAGGGTTATAAGTTGACCATACCTTATTAAGGAGAGGTAAATTTCCTCAACCATTTCGATAGGGCATAATATGCCCATTAACCAATTGAAGGGTTGATTCTTCAATCACTTTCGGTGGGGGGTGGTCATGCTCATTAACCAATTGGGGGGTTGATTCCTCAATCACTTTTGACAGGGGGTGGTCATGCCCGTTAAGTAATTGAGCAGTCAATACCTCAATCACCATGGATGGCAGGGTGTGACAATCATCAACCAATTAAGGAGTTGATTCCTCAATCACTTCTAAGGGGTGGTCTACCTTGGATTCCAAGTACTAAGTTTGCTTGGTCTATGATAATGGTCTCTTACTTCACATGTATTGTGTTCTATATAAGCATGTTTTTTGCTTCAAGCATCATTCATACATACCATATTGTTACTATGCTTATCCATTGCCTATCCTTATATATTTTGATTATGTTACTTATCTCTTATTGCATTGCATCCTACATACTTAGTACATTCCAATATACTAATACATACTGTATGCCTATATGATGTTACCATGTAGTTACCAGAGCTCCACTTGATCATCTCCCTCCACGTGGCTAGTACTATCTTCTCAAAGCAAGTTTAGTAATTCCTCAACTCTGAGGATGATAGCTTTTGATCTTATGTTATACAAATTCTCTCTCTACCTTGTTGTATGCTTTTGACTATGAGGGTGAGCCCAAAAAGTTGTATTGGCCTCACTAAATTCTAAGTTTAGAGGTGTTGTTGGACAAGTTATGTAATAGTGTTATGAGCTTTGAGTCTCTTGACTCTGGTACGTTTTAATGCTATAAAGAACTACCTTGGTCACTTTGCCCTTATTTCTATTCCCTTATTGTTGTTTGATTGCTTTTGCGACCAAGGTTGTGTAATGATATAATAAGAGGCTTATTTGGGGTCGCTTCGGGTCCCCCATTCACTATGTCACGTCTAGGCCTAGGCTTAGGTCGATACAAACTTTGTATCAGGGCACTAGGTTGTTAACGATCCTCAGCATCTAACATACTACATTGATTATAGTTTTATTCATGGTTATGTTGTGCACCACGACTATGAGTAAGAGGCTGTGAGGCATTTTAGAAAATATTTCCCTTCTTCTTGATCTATGTCATGCTATAGAAGTTAGGTAAGGTTTCTATCTAATGAATGTTATTTGCCATTTATAGATCATTCCTAACACAAGAGAAAGAAGAACTCGCGCACCCAACGAACAACTGGCTCCTCCCACTCCTCAAGATGGGGGAGTGGCTCATGAGAAATTCTGAGATGCTACCACCATGCTCAACCATGCCATGACTAATCATATCAGTTAAGGGGTGTAAGCCCCTCATGCTCTTACACCGGCTTTAAGGGTGAGAGACTTTACTAGAATGAACCCGTTGGAGTTCTATGGGTCTAATGTCGATGAGGACCCTCAAGAATTTATTGATGAGGTATACAAAGTGTTGGCTATCATGGGTGTTAGGTCAGAGGATAAAGTGGAGTTGGCGGCTTACCAACTTAGAGGGTGGCTCAAATATGGTATGTTCAATGGAAAGCAGAAAGGATGAGCAAAAATGTGATTCTATGGGAGGAGTGTAAGGAGACATTCCTCAACCATTTCTTCCCTCTTGAGCTTAGGGAAGCCAAAATGATGGAGTTCATGAATTTGAAGCAAGGATCTATAAGTATGAGGGATTATTCCCTCAAGTTCAACTAACTCTCCAAATATGCTCCATATTTGGTTGTCGACCCAGGGTCTAGAATGAACAAATTTGTGATTGGGGTATTCGATTTTGGTTAATGAGGAGTGCCATTCCGCTATGTTGATTAGTGACATGGATTTATCCTTCCTAATAACTTATGTCAAATAACTGGAGGGGGAAAGTTAAGAAATAGGAGAAGTGGTGAGGCCAAGAGGGTTCGTTTTGAGGGTAAGTTCCAAAGTCCCAAGGGTGGCCAATTTTATTGAGGCCAAGGGTCTTCTTATGCTCCTAATAGAAGTTTTTCCAATGGCTACCCAATAGCCCAAGGCGATGGTGGTATGGTGTCTAATGCTATGTGTCCAAAATGTGGTAAAGGTCATAATGGCCCATTTTTGAAGGACACCAGTGCTTGTTTTGATTATGGTGAAGTGGGGCATAGGTTGATGGATTTCCCTCATAATCAGAACAAGGGTAAGGATGTTCGCTCACAAGGTACAAATGTAGTTCCTAAAGGAAAATATGGTCGACAAGGTGGTGCCCAAAGGCACAATTGATTTTATGCACTCCAAGGGAGATAAGGGGTTGATGAGGTGCCTAATGTCATCACCAATATGTTAAAAGTCTTTGAATTTGATGTTTATGCATTGATAGACCCGGGTACCACTCTTTCTTTTGTTACTCCCTTTGTTGCCAAAAAGTTTCATTTTGGACTTGAATTGTTCTGTGAGTCTTATGAGGTGTCTACCCCCATTGGTGTATCTATTCTTGCTAGAAAGGTTTATAAAAATTATCTTATTTGCATTTTGCATACAAATTTGACTTGTTATCTTGTTGAGTTGGATATGGTGGATTTTGATGTCATTCTTGGGATGGATTGGTTATATGCATATTATGCTTCAATTGATTGTAGAACCCATAGGGTCAAATTCCAATTTCCCAATGAACCCATTCTTGTATGGGAGAGTCATGATATGGTGGTCAAGGGTAGGTTCATTTCTTACATTAAAACCCATAAGTTAATTTCTAAGGGGTGTCTCTATCATCTTATGAGGGTTAGGGATATTGAGTCCAAGGTCCTTCCTATAGAGTCAGTTTTGGTGGTTAATGAGTTTCTTGATATCTTCCATAATGATCTTCCCAATGTTCCTCCCGAAAAGAAAATAGACTTTGGTATAGACATCCTTCCCAATATTCAACCCAATTCTATTCCTCTTTACTATATGGCCTCAGTGGAGTTAAAGGAGTTGAAGGAGCAATTGAGGGATTTGCTAGAGAAGGGTTGTATTAGACGTAGCCAATCACCTTGGGATGCACTAGTGTTGTTTGTGAAGAAGAAGGATGGCTCTCCTAGAATATGTATTGACTGCTGGTAACTTAATAGGGTCACCATAAAGAATAAGTTTTCTCTACCAAGGATTGATGATCTATTTGACCAACTTCAAGGGGCTAGTCACTTCTCTAAGATTGATCTTCGGTCCGAGTATCATAAGTGAAAGTGAGGGAGTGTAATATTCCCAAAATAGCCTTCCGCACCAGGTACGAGCATTATGAGTTTATTGTTATATCTTTTGGGTTGACCAATGCACTATCTATCTTCATGGCTCTTATGAATAGGGTCTTTAAGTCCTACCTTGATTTGTTTATGGTGGTTTTCCTGATGATATTTTGATCTCTTTCCATAGTGAGAAGGAACATGTGAGTCATTTGAGGGTGGTGTTACAAAAATTGAGAGACGAAAAGTATGGAAAATATGAAAAGTATGAGTTTTGGTTGAAAGAGGTAGCCCTCCTAGGTCATATGGTGTTGGGTGTTGGTATAAAGGTGGATCCTAAAAAGATGAAAGTGATTAGAAATTAGCCTACACCTTTGACTCCATCGGACATTAGAAGTTTTTTAGGATTAGCGGGTTACTACTAGAGATTTGTGAATGGGTTCTCTTCTATTACTTTTAGTATGACTAAGTTAACTCAAAAGAAGGTTAAATTTGTGTGGACCAATGAGTGTTAAAAGAGTTTCCAAACTTTGAAGGATAAAGCTGTCTCCACTCCTATCTTGTCACTATCGAAAGGGTTAGAAGGGTTTGTTATGTATTGTGATGCCTCACCAATTGGTTTGGGTTGTGTTTTAATGCAAAATGGAAAGGTGAGAGCTTATGCCACTGGACAACTCAAGGTGCATGCAAAGAATTATCCTACCCATAATCTTGAATTGGCAACTGTGGTATTTGCTTTGAAAATTTGGCGTCATTATTTGTATGGAGTGCATGTTGATGTGTTTACTGATTATAAGAGTCTCCAATATGTGTTAACTCAAAAGTATCTTAAGTTGAGGCAACGAAGGTGGTTAGAGCTTCTTAAGGAATATAATATGAGTGTGCATTATTATCTCGGTAAGGCTAATGTTGTGGCCGATGCTTTGAGTAAGGTGTCTATAGGTATCCTAGCTCATGTTGATGGTGATGGCAAAGAGGTGGCTAGGGAGTTCCATCGGTTGGCTAGATTGGCGGTTAGGTTGGAAGAGGGTGAAAATGGTGGTGTACTGGTGGTTGATGGTTCTAAATCTTCATTTGTTGAGGAGGTGAAGGCGAAGCAAGATCTTGACCCTACCTTGTTATAGTTGAATGCTTTGGTGGGTTATGGTAAGGTGGAGGTTTTTAGTCCTCTCTAGACTTGGGTGGAAGAATCTGTTGTGTGTGCCTAGTGTTGATGGGTTGATAGAGAAGATTCTTGATGAGGCTCATAATTCTTCCTAGGTTCTACCAAGAAGTATAGAGATTTGAGGGATGTGTTTTGGTGGGGAGGTATGAAGAAAGACATTACAAAATTTGTATCCTGTTGTCATAGTTGCCAACAAGTGAAAGCCAAACATCAAAGGTCGTGTGGCCTAGCCCAATATATACAGATTCCTACTTGGAAGTGGGAGGAAATTAACCTGGATTTTGTGGTTGGGTTGCCTAAAAATAGAGCAGGTTTTGATTCTATTTTTGTTCTGGTTGAAAGATGACAGAGTCAGCTTATTTCCTACCGATTAAGACTACATATGGTGCCGAAGATTATGCTAGATTGTACATTCATGAGTTGGTTAGGTTGCATGGGTGCCTTTGTCTATCATATCAAATCATGGTGCTCAATTCACTTCATAATTTTGGAGGTCCTTTTGAAGAGGTCTTGCTACCAAGGTTAAGCTTAGTTATCGGATCGTGGTGCTCAATTCACTTCTCACTTTTGGACGTCTCTCCAAAAAGATCTTGGTACCAAGGTTAAGCTTAGTACAACCTTTCATCCTCAAACGGATGGCCAAGCCAAAAGAACTATCCAAACTCTTGAGGATATGCTTAGAGCTTATGTATTGGGTTTGTTTATAACAATAGCTATCATACTAACATTGGTATGGCTCCTTTTGACGCTCCTTATGGTAGATATTGTAGATCACTGGTTGGGTGGTTTAAAGTAGGAGAGGTGACTTTGTTGGGTTTGGATTTGGTTTTGGAGGCCTTAGAGAAAGCGAGATTCATAAGGGAAGGGTTGAAAACAGCCCAAAGTCATTAAAAGTCCTATGCCGATGTGAGGAGAAGGGATCTTGAATTTAAGGTTGGTGATTGGTCTATTTGAAGGTCTCACCCATCAAGGGTGTGGCTCATTTTGGCATGAAAAGTAAATTGAGTCCAAGATTTGTTGGTTCTTACGGAGTGTTGAGGAGGATTTTTAAGGTGGCCTATGAGTTAGAGTTGCCCAATGACATGAATATGGTTTATCCGGTCTTCTATGTGTCCATGTTGAGGAAGTGTATGGGTAACCCAAATGTTATTGTGCCATTAGATTTTGTGGGTATTATTGAAGATAATTTGACTTATGAAGAGGATTCGGTAGAAAATTTGTATAGACAAGTGAAGAGGTTGAGGAACAAGGATGTTGCTTCCGTCAAGGTTCTTCAAAAAAATCAACAAGTTGAGAGTGTGGCGTGGGAGGCCGAGGCATATATGCAAAAGCGATATCCCTATCTCTTCCACTCTACTCAAGCCTAAGGTACTAATTCTAAGTCCCCTATATGATTTCAAGCCTTATGTATCAGCCCTTAAGTCATTTGCATGCATTCATGTTTATGTTGGCAAGTTCATGGTGATTTTGACACTTATGTTGAGATTTTTGAAAATGGTGTTTAAGTGCATAATTGCATTCTTGTTGGGGCTGATGTATTCATGATTACTCTTCTTATGTATGCTTATTTGACATTCAGGGATGAATGTTCCCAAGGGGGAGATATTGAAACAAACCCAAAAAGTGCCCAAAAATGTGACTCAGAAATGCCCATAATCGTAATTTCCATATATCTAAAAATTTGTGCATGATATAAAAAATTTGACTTCATATTCATTATCAGGGGGTAAAATTAAGTGGGGGATGGGTCTAACCCGAATTGTAAAGCAACCGTATTAAAATTTGAAATTTCAAAAAGATGCAATTTCAAGAGATGATCCGCGCCCCTGGGGCGATGCGACTAGACCGCTAATCAGTGTTTATTTTGCAAGTTTTTGATTGTTCGATCCATGACCTTTGGGTCTGGGGCCTAAGCATTCCCATGTATACAAATACCTATACATAATCATTTTTCAACCTCATATCATTCAAGACATTCTTCAAAACCTTCTCAAACACTTAGACAAATATTTCACTCAAAATCAAGGGTCCAAAACTAATTCAGGATCTTAAGGAATTCACACGAGCTTCAAGTTCTTAATCAAATCTTCATCAAGCAATTCTACAAAGTTGAGGTATGTGGGTTTCAACCATTGGGTCATTTCACCCATGTTGCCTAACTTTCCTTTTTTACATAAATTGTATGTTTCTAAGTTGATTTACTTATGGGTCTTATTATGATTTTGACTTTGAACTATGTTGGGTTTTCATAAACGTGTGACTGTTTAAGCATGTTTTGAGATATGAATATATGATCTACTTTAAGATTTGATGAAGGGTTTCAATGTATCTTACATGAGGGTATTACCAAGTGTTTGTGGGTGGTTTTATATTGATTTTCTCATATGATTTCACTCTTGAATTGCATGATTTTGTACTAGGATTGCACACTCGCCAAGTGTTTGATAAAATGTCCGATTATAGATTCTTGAGCTATTAAAGGTCTAAATCATGGATTATGTGTTAAATGAGTTTATGATGATGAAAGAGAAGTATATATAAGTTTTTTACTTGAGAAGTATCCATGGTGTTATGAGTTGACCATACCTAGTTGAGGAGGGGTCGCCTACATGTGTGCATATGAGGGTGAGGCATACCACATAGATCATAACCCCTTCATATGAGTATATTGCTTAACCCCAAATCATACAATTGCCTCAACCATTTCGATGGGGGATGGTATGCCCATTAACTAATTGAGGGGTTGATTCCTCAATCACTTTTGGTAGGTGGTCGTCATGCCCATCAACTAATTAGGGGTTGATTCCTCAATCACTTCTAATAGGGGTGGTCATGCCTGTTAACCAATAAAAGGGTTGATACCTCAATCACCATGGATGGTAGGGTGTGACAACTATCAACCAATTTAGGGGTTGATTCCTCAATCACTTCCAAGGGGTGGTCTACCTTGGATTCGAAGTACTAAGTTTGCTTGGTCTATGATGATGGTCTCTTACTTCACATGTAATGTGTTCTATATAAGCATATTTTTACTTCAAGCATAATTCATACTTGCCATATTGTAACTATCCTTATCAATTGCCTCTCCTTATACATTTTGATTATGTTACTTATTTCTTATTGCTTTGCATCCTACATACTTAGTACATTCCAATATACTAACACATACACTATGCCAACATGATGTTACCATGTAGGAACTGGAGCTCCACTTGATCATCTCCCTCCTTGTGGCTAGTACTATCTTCTGAAAGCAAGTTTGGTGAGTTCTCAATTCCGACAACGGTAGCTTTTGATCTTATGTTATGCAAAGACTCTCTCTATCTTATTGTATGCTTTTGACTATGAGGGTGAGCCTGAAAAGTTGTCTTGGACCCCGCTAAATTCTAATTTTAGAGGTATTGCTGGACAAGTTATGTAATGCTGTTCTGAGCTTTGACTCTCTTGACTCTTGTGCGCTTTAATGCTTTGATGAACTCCTTTAGTCTATTTGCCCTTATTTCTATTCCCTTATTGTTGTTTAATTGGTTCTGTAACCAAGGATATATAATGATATGTTAAGAGGCTTGTTTGGGGTCCCTTCAGGTCCCCTATTCGCCGTGTTTCTTCTAGGCCTTAAGCTTGGGTTGTGACCGAAATCCCCAAGAGTTCTTTTGAGAGTTATTTGAGAGAGTTTAAATATGAGGAGTGAGTTTTTAATGTTTGAAATAGGTTTTAGGTCTTTAGGTGAATGGCATAGGAATCCCCAAAAGACCAATTGAAATAACTGGATTTATGAAAATACCATTAATGAATCGGATAGAATTATACGTAGGATTCACCTCATTTGAGGTTACACAGGTCGTGTGGCACTCCACGGTCCATGTGGAGTGCCCGTGAGACTACACTTAGGAAAAAATCTAGAAATTGGAACTTGGCTCAACACTTAGAAAACTTTTCACTCTGGAAGCCTCACGGAGGGCCTCAAGGCCCGTATCACAGCACATGATTCATGTCGATGGTTGTGGCACATTACTTGGACAAAAGGTGGACTTTTCAGGCCCAAGGACATCCCCACGGTTTCATGACCCAAGCCTAGGGCCTAGTTGTGATGGGCAAATATGGAACCCGAAGGAACCCCAAACAAGCTTCATAGCATATCATTAAACATCCTTGGTCGTGGAAGTTGTTAAAAATGATAAGAAGAGATAAGGATAACAAGGGGAATTGGTACTAAGGGAAAGAGTTAAACACTTGAATAATATAAATGAGTCAAAGCTCAAGCGTAATACATAACTTGTCTAACAACACCTCTAGACATATACCTTAGCAGGGGCCAAGACAAGCAACCGGGATCACCCTTATAGTCATAAGTATTCCACAATATATAAGATGTAGTCTAAACATAAGCATGAAAGAAGATAGATATTATCCCCAGACATGAGGACTCAACGAAAGCTAACTTGAACAATCCGTCTAGCCACGAGAAGAATCAATAGGAGCTCCGGTTCCTCCATGGAAATATCATGTAGGAATAGATTATGCATTAGTATGTTTGAATGTACTAAGTATATAGGATGCAATGCAACAAGAGATAGGCAATAAGAAAAATGTCTAATCATAGCAAGAGATAGTATATTAGCAACATGGCATGCATGAACAGTGCTTGTAGTAAAACATGCTTGAAAATAACCATACTTACATAGCTCGTTTAACATAATAAGGTTACATGCTTGCATCATCCAAATACCTTGTACTAGAGAGTGAGGAGTATAGCATAGGTCATAACCCCTTCTTGTAGGTAATGGGTAGTACATGATGGTAAAGAGATAGCATAGTTCATAACCCCTACATGTAAACAAGAGATAATGAAAAGTACATGAGGGTAGAAAGGCAGCATAGGTCATAACGCCTACATGTGTGCATATGAGGGTGAGGCATACCACATAGATCATAACCCCTTCATATGAGTATATTGCTTAACCCCAAATCATACACGAGGGTAAAGAGTACATCATAGTTCATAACCCCTACATGCAGAAATAAGTAAGTATGTATATTACTTAACCCCAAATCATACACGAGGGTAAGGAGTACATCATAGTTCATAACCCCTACATGTAGAAATGAGTAAGTGAGTAGCACATGAGGGTAAAGATAGCATAGGTCATAACTCTTACATGTGTGTACCTAGCATAACCTCAAAAAATACACGAGGGTAAGGAGTACCACATAGTTCATAACCCCTACGTGCGGATATGAGTAAATGAGTAGCACTGATTCGTGCATGAGGGTAAAGTGTTCAACATAGTTCATAACCATAACATGTAGGAATTAGCGTTACACTAGAGGGTAAATCATATAGCATAGTTTATAACCCCTTCTAGTAGGCTTCACAATTGACAAGAGCATTAACCTTAGCATAAGTACCCTATAGCTCATCAACAATTACCAAGAACATAACAACATGAGATCCCAACAATTCACTTGCAATACCATAGGAACTTTACATGATTTAAGCACACATATATATATTCCTTTCATCATCATTTCATAATCCTATAGTCATTCAACTCATAAGACATGCATTGGATCTTCAATTCCTCAAGAAATCATAACCGGACATTTTAAACACTTGGCGGGTATGTAATGCTAGTGTAAAACCATGTAATTCAAGAGTGAAATCATGGAATAAAAGTTAAAGTAAAATAGCCCACCAACACTTGGTAATACCATCATACAATACACATTGACATCCATCATCGAATCTCATAATAGACCATAGTTTAATATCACAAAACATGCAAAGTCACAATAAACAAACCATCTCATAGTATAATATTGAAACAGGTGGACAGGTGTTCCCAATCAACATTTCATTAAAACCCAAGATATTTTGTAATCATAATTAATATTAAGTAATACCCATAAGTAATACAACTTGAAAACATGCAACTTTTTGTGAAAAGGAAGGGTTGGACTCCATAGGTCAAAGGTATCCATGGATGAAACCCACATATCTTAGACCTTGAATTCCTTGAAATTGAGTTGAGAAAGACTTGAAGATTGGAATGGGGTCTTGAAATCTACAACTTGTTCTTGAGTTTCCGTGAATTTGTATTAGGGTTTTGAT
Source organism: Solanum virginianum (assembly GCA_000787875.1). Lineage (NCBI taxonomy): Eukaryota > Viridiplantae > Streptophyta > Magnoliopsida > Solanales > Solanaceae > Solanum > Solanum virginianum. Next base: position 1,914 of record DF361072.1, on the reverse strand, counting down.
GGAGGTTCTTGAGAGAATTTGAGAGTGTATTCCAATTGGGAGGAGTGGATTTGATCTTTAGGAAAGGGTAGGTCTTTAAGAAGTGTTAAGATAGCATAGGAATTCCGAAAAGGCCAATATAAATGACTAAATTTACGGTATACTATTAATGAAACGGAATTTGGCAAAAATATACCCCTGCACATACTAGTTCTACGAAAACGGGCATAACGTCATCATCCGAATTCTAAATAAGGTGAAACCAAGTGTATTGGAAAGGTAATTCAAAGAGATTTAATTTGGTAGGTCTTGGACCACCGAATTCTTTGTGTACTAAAAGATATTCCCTATTAAAGTTGATCCTCCTACCGGTACTTGTACAAAACTTAGCCAATAGAAATTCGTTTGAACTTGGCTTGATGTAGGGGCCCACGATGGTCTTAAATGACATAAATAAGCTTGAATTAGATTTAAATGAGAGATTGAAGCTTGATATAATTCTTTAAGATCTAGAGAGGGTTTTGACACTTGAATCTTAAGAGAAATATAAGACTAAGTGTTTGAGAAAGTATTGGATAATGTCTTGGATGATATGATGGTGAAATAAGGTTAAGTATAGGCATTTTCACGTATGGTAACACTTAGGTCCAAGAATTAAAAGTCTTGGACCGAGATTAAAAAGTGGCACATTTTAATACTAGGGTGCGTCGCGCCACAAATGCGCAGGCCCACTGTTTTTGTGCTCACTTGAAAATTTAGATTTCACTATGGTTGCTCTAAAATTTGGTGTAGACCCATTTTGCACTCAATTTTGCCCCCTGAACAAGAATATGAAGCCGAATGTTTGAAATAACACACAGATTTTGTGATATATGTAAATTACGATTCAGCACATTTTTTAGGCACATTTTTGGGCACTTTTTGGGGTCGTTTCAATATCTTCCCCTTGGGAATATTCATCCCCGAATGTCAAAGAAACGTTCATAAGAAGAGTAATTATAGAGAAATCCACCCCAACAAGAATGCAACAATGCGCTTAAACACCTTTTTCAAAATCTCAACACAAGTATTAAAATCATCATGAACTTGTTAACATAATCATGAATGCATGCAATAACATAAGAGCAGAAACACAAGACTTGGAATCATAAAAGGACTTGACATGTTATCATAAGCTTGAATAGAATGAAAAAGATACAAATATTACTCCTCTATGGCCACTCCGGCTCCCCAAAAGATACTTTCGACTTGATGACTATTCCAAAGGGCCTTGACGAACACTACATCTTCATTAATAAATATTTTCATCCTTCCTAAAATGACCCCTAAAAGTGACCAAAAACGCGCCATAGAATGCCTAGAATTTCAATTTCCATGTATCTAAAAATCTGACTTCATATTTGTGATCAGGGGGTCAAAATTAGGTGAAAAAGGGTCTAACCTCAATTTAAGTGCAAAAGAATAGTAATTATAAATTTTTAAGTGATGAATTCCAGAGAGCTTTTTGCAATGCTTCCGCGACGCACCATGGGCTCACTTTAGTACAAATTTCTCTCCACGTCCTCTCCGAGACACAGAGATGTGTTTTTCTCCTGGCAATTTTTTCTTGTGCAGCCCAAAATAATCTAAATGTTGCGCCTAAGTTTCCCAAATGTATTTTTATCTATATTTAGTCAAATTGCACCCTTATATTATCCTAAACATTTCCAAATACTCCCCAAAACACTTAGCCATATTTTTGCTCCAAATTTAAAGATTGAAAACCCTCATCTGGATTTAAGGATTCTCTTCAAGCTTCAAGTGTCCATTGTCAACCTTCACAAAGAACTTCTCCAAAGCTAAGATATGTGGTATTGAACCATTGGGTCCTTTCACCCGTGGTACCTAAACCATCTTCGACTTAATATTGCATGATTTAAAGTTGATTTTACATGT
>DF361073.1:13261-35748 GCA_000787875.1 Solanum virginianum | reverse complement strand
AATAATAATAATAATAATAATAATAATAATAATAATAATAATAAGAAGAAGAAGAAGAAGAAGAAGAAGAAGAAGAAGAAGAAGAATAAAAAGAAAGTGTATACTCAGCTGCCACGTGTAAAGCATTTGCTTATGTGGTCTTACGTGGCATCACAACACTGGACGAAAAATACACGTCATCGCGAGTGTACTCACGCGCCATGCCTGCGTGGGTTTTGTGCTTATTTATTCAGAAATTTCCAAGTTCAGGGTCCTATTTGTGCACTGCCAAAGTTTAAGTTCCAACTTATAAAATGGTGCCAAGTTTAGGGTCCAATTTGATACTTTCAGTATCTAAGTTAACAAGACTTATCCCTTAATAGTTTGTTAATGTTCTTTCTTACATGTATGTTGAGATGTTTGCTTCGAAGACTTAAACTTTATAATGCAACAAAGGCATCTGTATGTCTTTCTTTTCTTTCTAATTATTTAGGGATCCGCACTATTGAGATTAATTAGCAGTTAGTTAGAGTTAGCTGTTAGTTAGAATTAGTTACACAATTGATTAGTCATTCCATTAATTAGTTGGTTGGTTAATTGTTAAGAGTAGGATGTAATCACATGAGTGCATGTGCATAGTATTAGAGTGGGAATTATTTCTTTACTTGTACATACATATACAAACACTTGTACACACAGAACATATAGGAGAATACAATCTTCTTCTTCTTCTCCAAGACAAATACTCTCTGTTTCATTCCATTTACTCTTCAATTGCCTCCATTGATTTCTTCTTCATGGTATTAGAGCCACGAATCGAGGCTTAATTCACTCGATTCAAATCTCATTTGAGAAGAAGTTAGTCGAAAATCATGGCAGATTCTGGATCAAATGTCACTGTGGAGTCCATGAATGCAATGGAGACTCTTGAGCAGATTGAGAGGAGACGAAACCATCCTCTTCACCTACATAGCTCCGACACACCTGATAGTGTCCTCACCACAGTGCAGCTTACAGGAACAGAAAACTACTCCTTGTGGAGTAGATCTATGTTAATCAACCTTTGAGCTAAGAGCAAGCTGGGATTTGTGCTTGAAACTTGCAAGAAGAGTGATTACAAAGGTGAAATGAAAGAGCAGTGGGAGAAATGCAATGGATTTGTGCTTGCATGGATCATGAATACCATATCAAAGGAGCTTCTTAGCAGTATAGTCTATGCGACAGATACAACAATGGTTTGGGTTGATCTGAAGGAGAGATTTGACAAAGTCGATGAGTCTAGAGGATATCAATTGTACAGGGAAATTTGTACACTCAACCAAGGTAATCTGTTGGTGTCTGCCTATTTCTCAAAACTGAGATTACTTTGGGATGAGTTTGATGCATTGGTTCTCCTACCTATATGCAATTGTGATAAATCTAGAACTTACATTGATCATTTAGCATGCTTGAGGTTGTTTGCATTTTTTGATGGGATTGAGTGAAGTATATGCCCATGCCCGTAGCCAAATTCTCATGTTAACTCCCTTACCTAGTGTTAGTAAGGCATATGCGATGATTATGGCTGATGAGAGCTAAATGCTGACTGTTGGTTCACATGTGGTAAACAATGTGCTAGAGCAGCTGGCATTGTATGCAGGGATAGGTAATGTTTCTAAGTGGTTTCCGTCTCTGAAGTTTTGTGACTATTGTAAAATTCAGGGTCACATGAAAGAGGAGTGTTATAGACTAAATGGATATCCACCTGATTGGAAGTTTAAGAAGAAGCCAGGGATACCAGCACACCAGATGCAGACCAACAGACATCAGGATACTGTAAACCATGTCACAGCTGCCAGGCCTGAAGTGGAACTTGTTGATGAGTTTGCTCCTGTTGTTCCCATGGTGAAAGGAAAGAAGATTGAGTCTGGTTTTATCATGGCTACACATCCAACTTTCACTCTAAGCTAATATAGTAGAATTCTGCATTTGTTGGAAAGAGATGAAGTAGGTACAAGCTCAAGTAAGACACTGGACAGGTTGGCTAGCATGGCAGGTATGATCATCATATTCAATGTTTTCTCTGTGAATAATGGTAGCATACAGGTCAGGACTGGACATAGGAAAGGAAATTGGATAGTTGATTCTGGTGCTACATGTCATATGATTTACAAGCTGGATGTTCTTTGTCATGCATCTAGTTGTGTAGATAAGAGAGTGCATTTACCTAATGGTGTGGTTGCACAAGTTTCACACACTGGTTGTTGTAGCACAGTTGATGGAAAGATGTTAGATGATATGTTGGTGGTGCCTGCATTCAAGCATAATTTACTTTCAGTATCTAAGTTAACAAGACAATTGAATTGTTCGGTTAACTTCTTTCCTGAGTTTTTTGTGCTTCAGTACCTCTTCAATGGAAAGGTGAAGGGGATTGGTAAGGAGGTTGATGGGTTGTACTACCTTCCTGCTGGACTGCAGTGTGGAGAAGAGCAGAGTGAATCAGATAGTGTTGATGGCCCAATGTTCTAGTGCAGATAAGCTTTTATGGCACAATAGACTAGGTCACCCTTCTATGAAAGTGTTACAGCAGTTGTTCATAGATGAGTGTTTCAGTAGTGATGATGCATGTAATAAGTGTTCTGTCTGTCCACTTGCCAAACAGACTAGATTACCATTTCATTTGAGCATGTCTAGGGTAGTAGCTGTTTTTGATTTGATACATTTATATGTGTGGGGACCTTATAGAGTTGCTACTCATAATGGCTTCAAATTTTTCTTAACAATTGTTGATGATCATTCAAGAATGTGTTGGTTGTATCTGTTAAGATTGAAGGGTGATGTGTTCTCAGTTTTGAAGTCTTTCATGGCATTAGTGAAGAATCAGTTTAATAGGTATGTCAAAAGGGTAAGAACTGATAATGGGACTGAATTCTTTAATAGTGAGTGTTGTGGTCTGTTGAAATCTCTGGGTATTGTTCATGAAAGTAGTTGTCCATATGCTCCACAACAAAATGGGGTGGTTGAGAGAAAACACAGACATATACTTGAAGTTGCTAGGGTAATCAGATTTCAGGGCAACATTCTTATTAGATTTTGGGGTGAGTGTGTGCTGTTTGTTGTGTATTTGATAAGTAGGCTTCCTACATCAGTTTTGAAGGGAAAGTTTCCTTATGAACAATTTCATGGTTACAAAGTGAATGTTGATCATTTGAGAACCATAGGTTGTTTGTGTTATGCAACTAAGGTACTCAGGCAGGACAAGTTTTCTCCTAGAGTTGAAGCTTGTGTGTTGATGGGATATTCCTCCACTCAGAAAGGGTACTTGCTCTATAGCTTGTCTCAGAAGAAGTTTGTTGTGAGTAGGGATGTTGTGTTCAAGGAAGGCATTTTTCTATTTAGATAGGTACTCAACAAAGACAAGCCATTATTTCCTGTTGAGCCTATTATTATATTAGATGATTTTTTTGCCTATGCTGAAGATAGAGATCTGCCTGTTTCTGTGCCTATCAGTGGAGATGATACATCTCTGGAGGATGATCCCATAATTATGAATGAATGTGCACCAGAACCAGAAGTTAATCCCAATGAAAGTTCTGATGAAGGACCTCCTAGTATTACATCAGACCTGCTGCCCGTGAGAAATGAGGCTGTTCCAGCTAGGAAATCTACTAGAGCCCCTCATCTGTTGAAGCTAGGAAATCTACTAGAGCCCCTCATCCTCCTATCTGGATGAGAGATTATGTGACCCAAACATCTAAATCACATTGCTACTCTCAGAGTAACTATGTATCTTATGATAATGTATCCTCTAAGTACAGGGTCTATTTGTCTGGGTTCTCCACAGATGTTGAGCTAAAGACCTTTGAGAAAGCAATCAAAGACAAGAGATGGATACAAGCTATGCAGTAAGAGGTGTAGGAACTGGAGGAAAATGGAACTTGGGAGACAGTTAGACTTCCTGAAGGGAAGAACATTGTAGGCTGCAAATGGGTGTTTAAGATTAAGTACAAAGTTGATGGTCAGATTGATAGATTCAAGGCCAGATTGATAGCCAAAGGATATAGCCAAACTGAAGGGGTCGACTACCAGGAGACATTTTCTCCAGTAGTGAAGATGACAACAGTCAGATCAATTATGGCACTAGCTGCTACACAACATTGGAATATTTTTTAAATGGATGTCTTTAATGCCTTCCTACAATGGGACCTACTTGAAGAGGTATATATGGAGCTGCCCAAGGGATTTTACAGTGGTGAGAAAAGTAAGAACCTTGTGTGCAAGTTGGTGAAGTCTTTGTATGGTCTTAAACAAGCTTCAAACAGTGGAATGCCAAGTTGACTGAAGCTCTGTTGAGTTTAGGGTATGCACAAAGTCATCTAGACTATTCTTTATTCACAAAGAGGAGAGGTGATGCTCTAGTGATAATCTTGGTGTATGTTGATGATCTACTGATTACAGGGAATGATGCAGCACTAATAGAGGAAACTAAACATATTTTACACAGTCATTTCAAGATCAAGGCCTTAGGAGAACTGAAATACTTTCTAGGGATTGAATTCATGAGGTCCAAGAAAGGTATTGTGATGAATCAAAGAAAGTATGCACTTGAGTTAATAGCTGAAGCAGGTTTAGGGAGTGCCAAGCCCAATATGACACCTCTTGAGTGTAATCAGAAGCTGACCAGCATGGAATTTGATCCAGACACACCATATGAGGACATCTCTAGATATCAAAGATTGGTTGGAAAGCTGTTGTACCTCATCATCCACACATAGCTTTTGCATTACAGTCTTTGAGTCAATTTATGCAGAAGCCCAAGGTATTACATTGGCAAGCTGCATTAAGAGTGATCAGATATGTAAAATTAGAGCCTGGAAAGGGGTTTCTTATGAGTTCTAACCAGAGTTTTCAGTTACAATGATATTGTGATGCTGACTGGGCTGCATGCCTAAGCACAAGAAGATCAGTCACTAATTTTGTTCTAAAGTTTGGAAACTCACTTATTTCCTGAAAATAAAAAAAATAGCATACTGTGTCTAGAAGTTCAGCAGAAGCAGATTACAGAAGCTTGGCCACATTGACAGCTGAAGTAGTATAGGTTACAAATCTATTCAAAGAGTTGGGTGTACAGCTGACAGAGCCAACATTCATCTATTGTGATAGTAAATCAGCCTTGCAGATCGCTGCCAATCCAGTGTTCCATGAGAGAACTAAACACATAGAGATAGATTGTCACTTTATCCGAGAAAAGATTCAGAAAGGGCTCATCTAGACCTTGTATGTCCACACTAAAGATCAGCAAGCAGATTTGCTCACTAAAGCGTTAGGAAGAACACAACATGAGTTCTTGCTAAGCAAGGTTCGAGTATTGAACCTCTTCAATACATCCAGCTTGAGGGGGAGTATTGAGATTAATTACCAGTTAGTTAGAGTTAGCTAGAATTAGTTACATAATTGATTAGTCATTCCATTAATTAGTTGGTTGGTTAATTGTTAAGAGTAGGATATAATCATATGAGTGCATGTGCATAGTATTAGAGTGGGAATTATTTCTTTACTTGTACATACATATACAAGCACTTGTACACACAGAACAGATAGGAGAATACAATCTTATTCTTCTTCTTCTCCAAGATAAATGCTCTCTGTTTCATTCCATTTACTCTTTTGCCTCCATTGATTTCTTCTTCACGCACCTATGTCATCATTATTTTAATAGGGTTATGTTTAAAAATGTTTTAGTAAGAGATGATCCTGATATTTTGCCCCTTATAAGAAATGTCTTACACAAATATCACTCATAAAAAATCTAATTTGATTCAACTTAAAATGATAAAAGGGCATTTTCGTAAGACTTTTCTTATGAAGGACAAAAGATCAAAATTACTACATTTAGTGGATATTCTATATAATTTTCTAATGCAAAAATCAAGAGACAAAAATCGATCGACATGGTCGAATGTCAATCCAAAAAATGAAGGAAAACTAATTCAATCCACCGGTTCTTGTTTTTGATTTTATTTTTAATAGAAAAGTGTGTACGAAGTCGAATGTTTTTTTCATAAAAATGTGCAAAAATAATCATTTTCTTATAAAAAAAGAACCCACAAAACTCCTTGATTTTTTTATTTTTACAAACATAGAGGGCCTCTTTCATTTTTTTGAAGATTATAAATAAAAACAATGAAAGTATTTCATCAAAGAATGTGTAGTTGAGTGGTAAAATTATTCAAAATTATATATATATATATATATATATATATATATATATATATTATTGCTAAAAAAGCTGACCCTATTGTCAGTTTTATAAAACAGGCGAAGCAAAATCGATAACGTAGAGTCTATTTATTCAGCATCAGTTTTTCTTAAGAAGTCAACCGGTTTTTCATCCTGTTTGGACCCATTTGTCAGTACTATGTACAAAAAATCCTTTCCATTTTATCCAAAAAAAGATAATGGATTAAACCTATCTAAATTATTACCTTTTTATTAGTTTCATATTAAAACTATCTAATTTATGTTATCCATTGAATTATAACTTTCATGTGTTAAATCTCTTTAGCTATCACCTTTTTTTATTGGTTTCATATTTAAATTATGTCTAATCCACTAAATTATAAATTTCAAGTGTAACATCCTTTTGAACTATCACGTTTTTGTTAATTTCATATTTAAACAATGTCTAATTAATTTACATTACTCCTTAAACTATCACTTTTAGGTGCTAAGATGCCTGGTTTGACTTTGGACCATCCACTAAAGGAAAATGAAGTTGGTCCAAATATCATAATTAAATTCATTGAACAATATTTTAATTAAAATCAATACTATTCATCTCCAAATTAAGTTGGTTGGTAATCTCATCCAATCTTTGAAATGATTAATTTCTGAAAGGATTGAAGAAAAAATATTGAAAGATTTTCTGATGATGTACTCAATTCAAAACTTGGTATTTGTACAGTATTTACTACATCAAAATAAAGTAAAAAATAAAAAAAGACAAGACTATATATTTATCATTCTTTTATTTATACATTGTATGCTGGAAATAACCAACTTATTCCCCCACATACTTGTCACATGAGCTGAGCTTCTTAGAAGCTTCCTTTCTTTGTACAACTAGCCTCTGATCCTATGACCATGATTTTATTTCTTTATCTTTGATCAAAGGCCTTGATTCTTCCACGTTATATTTAGATAGATACTTTGACTTCATCAAAGAAACATTTCTCTTGTTTGAAATCTGAATCTTTGTCTTTGTTCCTGCTTCTCAACCATCTACCAATCTCTCTTCATCTGAATAAGATTGCTTCACACATGAGGAAGATGATTTTATATCAATATCCCCTCTCAAATTGGAGAGTAATGATGAAAACCCCAATTTGTTTAGTAGAAAATGATGGAAATCACTGGACAAAGATTTTGTGAAAATATTAGCTAGCTGTTGTTTGGAGGGAATAAAAGAGAGTGAGATCAAACCAAAAACAAACTGTTGTCTCACAAAGTGGCAGTCCAATTCAACATGTTTTGTTCTTTCGTGAAAGACCAGTTCTTCACAATGTGAATAAACCCCTGGCTATCTGAGTGGATAGGGATGGGCAAGGCTGGTGGAGTTAATAGATCTTCAAGAAGACGAACCAGCCAGGTAATTTCAGTAGTTACCCTTCTCATTGATCTGTATTCTGCCTCAGCAGAAGATAATGATATGGATACTTGTTCTTTGATTTCTATGAAATAGGAGCACCACCAAGGGTAATAAAATAGCAACTCATGAAACGACGACTATCCCAGCAAAAAGCCCAATCAGCATCGCAGAAAGGTAGCAACTCAAATGAGGGATCTGATGAAAGAAGAATTCCTTGTCCAGGATCATCACGAATATACCATAGAACTCAAAGTGCAGCAGAAAAATGAGATTCTCGAGGTTGCTGCATAAATCGACTAAGAGTCAACACTGCAAAGCACAAATCAGGCCTAGTGTGGGTTAAGTAATTAAGCTTACCCACTAAATGCCTATAAATGGTAGGATTGGAAAGAAGAGGTCCGTCATCAGCAAACAATTTGGAATATGGATTAAGTGGGGAGAAGACTTCTGCACCAGAATAGTCAAATTCTTGCAGAAGATCTATGGTGAACTTGCATTGATTTATTATGAAGCCATGTTTTTCTTGAAGAATCTCCATGTTTAGAAAATAATTGATCTCTTCTAGATTCTTTACTTTGAACTCAATATGAAGAAAGGATTGAATTTGGGTGATTTCCTCAACACCATTCCCACTAACAAGAATATCATCCACATAAACTGCTATGATTGAAAGTAGTTCTCCTAAGTTCTTATAAAACAAAGAATAATCATTTAGAGAACTCGTGTAACTTTTGTAACACAATGCTCCGGCTAATCTAGCATACCATTGTCTAGATGCCTGTTTAAGTCCATAAAGGGACTTTCTCAACAAACAAACAGATTGGGGATTAGGAGGTGTCATACCTGCAGGAAACTTTATGTAAACTTCCTCTTATAAATCCCCATGTAAAAAAGCATTAGACACATCGAACTAATTGATTGTCCAACCCTTTTTTGTAGCAATTGTAAGTAGACATCTGATAGTGGTCATCTTGACTACTGGAGAAAATGTTTTAGTGTAATCTACACCTTCTTTTTAGATGTTCCCCCTACCACTAGTCCAGCTTTTAGCTGTTTAATTGATCCATCTAACCTTGGCTTTATCTTATACACCTATTTACAAGGTAAAACTTTCTTTCCGAGAGGAAGTTGAACTATATCCCATGTGTGATTCAAATTCAATGCCTACAATTTCTGTTTCATTGCATCATTCTAACCTAAATGTTGAGAAGTCGGTGCATAACTGTTAGGCTCTACAATGCTAGATATAGAGTGGAACACATGTTGATTAGAAAGAGATAGGGAAACAAAAGAATATGATGATGCTTTAGTGGGATGAATGAAGAGAGAGGTAGTGACATCAGTGATGACAACAGACTTACATATGTAATCAGCAAGATATGCAGGTTTCTGAGGAACCCTTCCTGATTTTCTTATTGGAGTAGTTGGTAAAGGATTAGAACTAGTAGGTGAAATAGAAGGATTCGATGAAGTTAGTTCTGTAAGAATTAAAATTGGAGTGGTCGATGATTGAAGATTGATACTAGTTGAGGAAGAAATGTGTGATAGAGGTTATGCATAAGCATCATCATCATGAAATAGAAGGATGGTAAAAGAGTATGATATGTGAGTAGGGAAACTACTGGTGTGAGAGTGTTGTTTGGAGGCAAAAGGAAAGATATGTTTATGAAAATGAACATCTCTAGAGACAAACACTTTATTGGAATCAACATCCAAAAGCTTATATCATTTTCTGTCCCTGAGGAAATCCAAGAAAAACACAAGATGATGGTTTTGGATCAAACTTTGTTCTATGTTGGGATAAAGTATTAGAGTAACATAAGCAACCAAAACTCCTGAGTTCTTCATAATTGGGTGCTTTGCCAAAAATGACTTGATAAGGTATCTTTCCTTGAAGAAGAATGGAAGGAAGCCTATTTATTAGGAATTTAGCAGTAAGCATGCACTCACCCCAATAATCAATTGGCAGTTTAGATTGAAACATCAAGCCTCTAGCAGTATCTAAAAACATGTCTGTGCTTTCACTCCACCACTTTATTTTGCTGTGGAGTGGCTATACATGAAGTCTGATGCAGGATTCCTTGTGATTGCAAAAACAAGCTCTCTTGGGTTCCTTTTCCCAACACTAGAGCATTGTCGGACCTGATACACCTCACTTTAAGGTTGAAATGCCTTTCAGTCATAGCCAAAATTTTCTTCAAAGCAATAAAAGCATTACTTTTAGAACTTAACAAAAATGTCCAGGTTGCCCTGCTATAGTCACCTACAATGGTTAGAAAATATCTATAGCCATTGTATATGGAACATTTATAAGGACTCTATGTGTCAATATGAATCAAATCAAATATTCTTAGAGACTGAATTTTACTGATAGGAAAAGGCAACCTAGTTTGCCTAGCTTTAGGACAAACGTCACTAACAAAAGAAAATTTAGAAGCAAAATGAATAAAACTCAACTTTTTCATTGTTAAATAAGGAAAATGCCCCAACCTTACATGCCACAATTCATCATTAGGAGCAACCTTTGCGACAACTAGAGAATAAACTGAAACTGAACTAGGATTGGACTTGGAATTGCTTCCTTTTTGAAAAGAAACCACATCTTCAACATATTTAGAATTACTTGGCTACAATAAATATAATCCCTCATATACTTCACAAAAATCTTGAGTGTTCTTCATCAAAGGGTCCTAGAAGATGCAACCATTAGGAGTTAATAACATATTACATTTATATTGATAACATAACTTGTACACAGAAATAAGGTTATATTTGAAGGTAGGAACATGAAGAATAGTTTCCAAAATTAAATTTGGAAGGATAGAAACACTTCCTATGTGAGTGATAATGATTTTGAAAGAATTAGGTAGTGTTAAACTCAAAGGTACAGGAAGGATTTTCAAGGAAACAAAAGATCTAGAATCATAACACATATATTTTGAAGCCCCTGAATCAATAATCTAGGTTCTTATATTGAACACAGAAAAATATTTTCCATGATATGCCATAATATTACCAGCTATGATAGTTATGTTAAAGCCTGCATTTGAGGTTCCTACATTTAAGGTTCCTGCTTTAATATCCTTGGCCACCTGCTGAACTAAGTTTGAATATTGATCTTTGTTCATGTTCATGTACGAGATGTAGTTATTATTTACTGCTTCTTCCTGCTAAGTATTTCCTTTCTCTATTTTCTCTCCTGGTGTAACACCATTTGCCTTTGCTAATCCTGGATAGCCCTTTGTTTTTGTGAACTCAAAATGATTTGAAAAGCCATGAATTCTATAACAATCAATATCAAGAAGCCCTACCTTGCCACAGTAGGTACAAAACACATTGGGGTTATACTTTACCCTTCTTGGCTTTCCTTTCGACAGAGATTTTCCATTTCTTTGATTGTTGTTGCCTGCAAATTTATGTAGTTATGTTGTCCCTCTTATTGTCTAATTTCCTAACTTTTGATTGAACTTCCCTTAGGCTACTGCGATAAAAGCACCAGATTCAGTTGGGAAGGATGGATTTACATACACATCTCTTTGATTCTCATCTTGAAGTAGTAGTGAATATGCATGATCAATACTTAGTAAGGGGATCATCATCAAGATGTTTACCCTTGCCTGTGCATATGCACTATTAAGACCTATCAAAAACTTGATTAGATTCTGATCTCGTAAGGATTTTACCAACTTTGCTTTTCCTTCATATTTACATACACAAGTGCAGCAGATGGTATGAGTAAGAGAATCTAGTTAATCCCAGAGTCTCTTTAGCTTGGTAAAATACCCTGCTATGTCATTATTTGCCTGCACCAGACCTAAGATCTCTTTTTACTAGTGATATAGCTTAGCACCATTGGATCTACCAAACCTCTACTCTAAGTTATCCCACAACTGCTTGGCAGTCTTGGAATAAATCACACTATCCCCAATATCCCTTGATAGAGAATTCACCAACCATGATATCACCATGTCATTGTAACAACTTCATTGCTCATAGTCAGTTGTAGTCAAATCTGGTGCCCTACCTGCTCCATTAGTGAATCCAACTTTTTTTTTTTGCAGATAAAGCTATGAGGACTACTCTTCTCCACCCTGAAAATCCTATCCCATCAAAGATGGAGTTAACAATGGTCATTCCAGGTGAATCTGAAGGAGCAAGATAGTAAGGGTGATTGTTGTTGATTGGAGATGGAGCAGGAACAGGGGTTGTTGTTCCACTAGAAACAACCTGTAGATCAGTGGTTTGAGCCATTTTGAATCAATTTGATGATAGGATGAAGCTTGATAGATTGTATTGAACTACTGCTCTGATACCATGAAAAGATTGAAGAAAAAGTATTGGAAGATTTTCTGATGATGTATTCAATCCAAAACTTTGTATTTGTACAGTATTTACTACATTAAAATAAAGTAAAAAATAAAAAAAAGATAAGACTATAGACCTGTCATTCTATTATTTGTACATTGTATGCTGGAAATAACAAACTTATTCCCCTACATGCTTGTCACATGTGTTGAACTTATTGGAAGTTTTCTTTCTCTATACAACTGGCCTCTGATCCAATTAGCATGATTTCATTTCTTTATCTTTGATCAAAGGCCTTGATTCTTCCACGTTATATTTAGATAGATACTTTGACTTCATCAAAGAAGCATTTCTCTTGTCTGAAATCTAAAGCTTTCTCTTTATTGCTGCTTCTCGACCATCTACCAATCTCTCCTTATCTAAATAAGATTTCTTCACACATGAGGAAGATGATGATTTTGTGTCAATTATTTCATGCTATTCAACTTTAAATTAAACGACATATTTCACATTACTGTAATATGCACTCCGCATGATAATTAAGGATGAAAGATGAATTGACTATTTCTTTTTCTACAACTTTTTTCATTTATGTAAAGATGATGGACGTCCGTGGGGAGGAGCGGGGGGCAGGGGGCTATTACACCTTAACATGAATAAAAATGTCACAATTTGAAATTTCAAAAGCGTGATGGAACCTATCTGTAATAACCCCGAAAGTTCTTTTTGGTATTTTCAATAAATAATTATTTTACCTCTCTAGATAGTCACCTCTTCTCTTATTTGATTAATTATGGAAGTTGATCTTTGGAAATTCTTTGAAAAACTTGAGATTTTAAAAAGTTTGAATTTTAAATACTGAAGTTGCTTAATTTTGATTTTTGAATTATTTTGGAGTCTCGAAATAAAATTTTGTCATTTCTATCAGTCTGAGAGTATGAAATTTGGTATAGAAGCATTGCCGAAGTTAAATTTGGAGTTACATTGTAGATTTGAGGTTTCAAGTCAGAAGTTTGAGTCAAATTTGATAAAGGATTGATTTTGGTTAACATTTTGAGTTTGAATACTCGAATTGGATTTTCATCAATTCATTGGTTTTCAAGAAGTGATTTTAGCTCTAGTATGAGCTTTAGTAAAATTTTTGGATGTTTCGAAAGCATTTTAGTATTTTTAATGCTTTAAATTGCTTTCGTTGTGATTAATTAAGTTTTGGGTCAGGAAGACCTCAGTTTCAATATTGAGTACATCCAACACCCTTATCTTGTAATAGTGGTGCTGTTACGTCCCGAGAGGGTACCTAGACGTGGTCGACACTCAAGTCTATTGCTAGTCCCCAAACGAACCACTTGACCTCATCAAAATCATTCATTTAACAATATTTATAAATCAGCGGAAGACTAAGAGAGTAAATGGGTAATCTAAGTCTCAAAATAACATATTAAATAACATGGTTAATCGAAAGGAAACTAGCTCAACAAGTCTTAACATCAGTACTCAACTCTAGTCTATGAAGCCTCTATCACTATCAAGTAGTGCCAATGATAGACTCATGACTACCTCAAAGTAAAATAAAACTAACTCAAGTCTAACTCTAATAAGCAATATGAAAATAAATGCAACGATCCTTCGAAGTAAAGGAGGCTCACCAGCTTAGCTGAAATACTCAAAATCCTCAAGGTGCGCCTGTTGACGATCTCTAGTACCTGCCTCTACATCATAAAATGATGTAGTCCAAAAGGGGACATCATTATGTGAAATATACTGGTATGTAAAATAGCTGAATAAAACAGAAAATAGATGAAATAATTTGGAATTAACATCAACACATAATGATAACCAATCAGAATGTGAAACGTCTATCTAAAGCAAGAATATAGAGTAGACAAATGACCCATCAATCAAATCAAACCTCATCAATCAACTCAGACTCAACTCAATAGAACTCAACTTAACTCATCTCATCTCGACTCAGAGTACTCAATGTGGAAACTTTTTAGGAGTTTCTCTTATCCGAAAATAATCACTTATGAGCCAGTGATTATACAGTAATCCCACTGATATTGCCACGACTATTTCGTACTTACCAGGTAAAGAATGAATCGAATCTACTAGGGATCCGACCATCAACAAGTCCTCTATTATTTTAGGGACTTCCAATTAAGAGGGAACCTCAATGTAATGTAATGATTCTAATCCTCACCTAGCTTTGGAAATGTAGTTAATAAGTGCGAGTTGGATGTATTCTTACTCATTTCAGTGCTCGATACTCCTTTCAAGACTCAATGCTCATAAAATCATCAATCTCATAGAGACTCTTATCATCTCATCAACTCTATCTCAATCGGGCCTTCCGGCCTATCATATTAACATCTTATCAACTCAACTCCCACTCAATCTCTCAAAGAGCTCAAATCAATCATTAAGGAAACAATCAATTAGACAAATTATTGAAGTTTGTTCATGAGTGCTTGTAGGACCATCAAGTTCTCTCAACCTATCAACATGCTCATATCACAATCACAATCAACATTCTCAAGTAAAGGCTTTAGACTCAATCCCTAGGTTCATTCATGCATGCTTCAAAAAGTTAACATATAGGGTTTATACAATATCTCATGAAAAGTATTTAATTAAAGAAAACAAGTTTATGATGATCATCAACATATGAAAATACATGTAATGAACATAAATTTAAGAAAATAATCAAGAAAGTATTTCAAGAAACATGTATGGGGACTCATGGACTCTCAACTCCTCTATTATCATCTATGGAGTACATGAGAGAATAATTTCATGCTTTAGTTAAGCCTTACATACCTGGTGTGAAGCTTTCGGATAATCAACCTAGAAGGACTCTCCTCGAACTCCTCAATCCCTCGCTTCTCTTCTTTTTTCTTTAGCCCTAGTCTTTTTCAATAACTTAGAAAGGCTTAAGAATGGGTTAAAAAAACTTTTTTTTATACTCAAAATGACCTACTTTAATTGTATTTTGAGTTTAGGTTGGGTTGGGGAAGGTCTAGAATGCCCCTCATAAAAAATTTAAAAAATGTTCCGCCCGAGACATGGGGTCCACGATGCGGACCTTGTGTATTTTTGGTATTTTCCATAAAAAATTTCTTCGAACGAGGTTTCTAATCCCGTAGAAAATTTTTGGACAAAATCTAAGCATTGGTTCACGGCAGGTGCGTGTTGTACACCTGTCACACACTCTTACTGGAATTTGTTTTCGCATAAAAAAATTATCTTTTGATTTGGTTGATCTAAAATCAACTGAGACTATTACCCCACTCTGTTTTCCATGCTGATCGCATATCCAGCCTTGAATTTTCAATCGGAGCATGAAAAAATACGTTATACATACATCTTTCCTCTAGCGATATTTTGGTAATTTTACCGGGTGTTACATTATCTCCCCCTTGAAATCATACGTCCTCGAATGATGAGTAAAGGTAGATATCAAGGCACGAATATACTCGAGACTTATCTCAATACTTACTCAATCAATCAAACTCTCAACTCCTCATCAATCTCAACAAACTTTACTCAAACTCAGGTATAAGTACATCAACTCAGATTGACAATTCGGTTCAGATCGAGAATAGAGATATTATCTTAGACATTCTCACCATCAGGCACGAATTAAACGTTGGATCTCAATCAATTAAATCACTTGAACACCTTGACAATCAGTCTTTCAAACTCAAGAAGGAAGCTATCAACTCAATTCGAGGATGGGACCATCATGATATACATGACTCTGTGGGCACTCTCAAGCTCAACTCCCCACCTCAATTCTGCTCCTTTTCATGGAACTCTATTTCATCAACTTCAGTTTATAGCTCCTATTCAACTCTCAATCCACATCTTCTTATTCCATTCAAGCCTACTTTTGAGCCTCAAGGTGCCATCCGTAAGATGATCATACTCATACGAAACTAATCCTCAAAGCCTATCACTCTAACCATTTTAATTGTATCTAAGAGTTTTCAAGCCTACTTAGTATTTCTACCTCCACCATTTAATGTTGTCCCACTCAAAGATACACCAACATACTCTTACCTATATATTACACATCATAATGTCTCATCTCTCCCCTCCTCCCTATCTATATCCATACATGACATAAGTACAACACCAATGTCACAATAAGGATACATTCACTCCTCTTCATCTACCCTCATTCTCCGTCTACTACTATCAACATCACTATTTAGGCGTAGGGGAACTTGTCATCTCCCCTTTTTGCGAAACCCCAACTACTACTCCTTATGCAAGATGAGCACAATTATACACCTAAAACATGATACTCTACATCCAACCATCAACAAAGGCATAACATGCCGAAGGTTAGACATGCGCATGATGATATCAGAATAAAGAAGTCTCACTCTCCCTCGTCAATTATCACTCCTCTACTATTATCAAAACTTCTATCAAGATTGGAAAGCTGAATCAGTCTAAGGGATTGGAACAAGGACCATTAGCACGATTCAATCGAGAAATCTTAATTGAGAATGTTCATTATGAAGTACAATCTCCCTCGTCTATCGAGACTCATTCTGAGTTCACAGAACTGTACATAGAGCAAAACTCAGGTCACATCTCACTCAACATAGGATTGGGACTTCTTAGATCCATAGGGTAAAATCAAAATTAATGAATGAAATCATCGCTTCTCATCATCGAAACTCATGAATGAAAATCAACACTAGGTACATGGGACTAGGCCATTGGCATGACAGTCATATACCATTCAGGAATAGAAAGCATCACCTCAACGGAAGAATAAGAAATGTAAGATATGGCAAGGAACTGAGGTCTCATCTCGATCAAACCATATCTACCAAACTCAAGATTTACCTCTCTCTTGACATCAAGGGTCGTCTCTCTAAGTTTGTGAATCAATTCTCTTTTCTAAGCTATAAACATATACCTCTACACCGTCAAGGGATCACTATCCACTAGAATATGCATCTTACTCTTCTGTTATACTATAGTCACATATATATAATAGCCGCTAGGACCCTCTTCAAGGATACCACTCTTAGCTTTTTCCTGTCTCTATGGAATTTTTTCCCTATGTTTGCTGCTTTTAATAACGCACATAACCACTTTCCATAACTCTTACGATCTAACCTCTTCTGTTGCTTGCTAACGTGTATGTGCTCCCATAAATCCATTTGTATAAGACTTATACTATCATCATCTATCCATAATCCCCAATCAACTGAATTACTCGTGATAACAAGGAATGCTTGCATTAACTTACTCCACATTTTCAACTTAAATTATTGTCTAGATTCTTATAGCAGTCATAACTTAGAGTGTCACTCACCCTTACACAATTCGCGCCTTCCTCTCCAACATACACTGTGGCAACCTCTTAAAGCAAATCTCCAACTAAGACTTCACTCTCACGATGCTATCTCCTCTTTACCGCTACTCCTCAAAATTCAAGCTTAGATTCTAGTACTAACATGTGCATCTATCACGCACCTCTCTAATATCATACTAACTTACAATTACTAGGTACATTTCGGAGTATAAGTCTACTAAAATCTCATAGTGAGTATTTGACCAACACATCCCTTCCTCATAACTTAGTCCCACTCACCTATTCAATCATATTTCTTTATCTGACTAAGCTCATAACTCAATGTATTTTACAAGGTTCTCCCTCAGAACTATGAGCCTAGTTTTGATCTATCACTTCAAAAGTACTCTGTTCCCCCTATTCACCATCTATACTTCACCCTCACTAATAGAATATCAAAATACATCAACACAGACCTCTTTTTAGTTTTGGGCACGCTCTAACATATTCTGACACTAACTCCCTCTCTATACCTCATCATGACAATCATAGGATACTCATCACTCTATCATCGAGCTCATGAAAATTGACTCATCACTTACCTGATAGATAATAATTCTAGTATATAAGCCTTAATCAACTATATATCACTCTTACTATCTCGTCTTTCCCTTTTTATCATCATCATTCTAGCTCTGAATGATATCTCTACTCAGGGTGTTATAAGACCTCACATCTTACTCTTAGGTGGTAACATTATACTCTTTAGAGACATAAGTTTCTCTCTCATGGATAACATCAAAAGTAAGTAAAGACTCAAATCATATCCATCATAAAATCTCGAGAGACATCTGATGAACTTTCCTGATCCTTTCTAATTAGTGGTGGTGGTGTAGAAGCTTGGGGAATTTTTGCCCACTTAGGACATTCTCTCTAAAGGTGACCCACTTGGACACACTTGTAACAGCCAATACTCCCTCCATAACACTCTCCTAAATGAAGTTTTCCATATCAACCACAAGGTGTCTTGCCTCGAGGACCTCAAACCACACTAGCCTGTGACTTAGATCCCTGAGCTCTAAGGTCATCAGACCCTACTTGAAAGTGGCTTCTCTTCCTATTTCTCTTCAACCTCTTAAACTCTGGCGGGGTTATCCTCAAAGACTCACGAACTCCGGATGTATATGGAACACCCTACCTGTCTGTTTCCTACTTAGGAACCAACGTTGTCACAGCTTGGGCCAAAGTTTAGATAACCTGGAAAAGCTCATCATTGCTAATGTCAGCCTGAGGTGGCTGCACGACAGGGACGACTAGGCCTATGGGTTTATCTTGATCCTGGGGCTCGGGTTGGCTAACACTCTGTCTAGATGGACTTTTTTCCCTTTATCAACTCTTCTTGGAAGCATGGTTATGATTTTGTAGACGTGTAACACATAAATTAGAAGAGAGCTTTCATTGAGTTTAACTCTATCGCACGAATTTGGAATAAGAAAGAAGTGTAACAATTGCTAATGTTCCATAGCCTCCTACTTATAAAGTGTGATCAACAACACACCCATAAACAAGACTCCACTGGACATAGCTTCATAGACTCCCTAGGATACTTGAACTCTATGCTCCGATACCAAGTTTGTCATGCCCCAGGAGGGTATCCTAGACGTGGCCAGCACTTAGAGACTATTGTTAGTCCCCAAAGTGAACAACTTGGCCTCATCACAATTATTCATTCAACAGAAGACTAACTTAGTAAATGGACAATCTAAGTCTCAAAATAGCATATTAAATAACATGGCTAGTAGAAAGGAAACTAGCTCAACAAGTCTCAACATCAGTACTCAACTCTAGTATATGAAGCCTCTATCACTATCAAGTGGTACAATGACAGACCCAGGGGTACCTCAAAATAAAATAAAGCTAACTCAAGTCTAACTCTAATAAGAAAGATGAAAATAAATGCAATGATCCTCCGAAGTAAAGGAGGCTCACCAACTCAGCAAAAATGCTCAGAATCCTCAACGGTACGCTTGTTGATGATCTCTAGTACCTACCTCTGCATCATAAAATGATACAGATCAAAAGGGGACAATAGTACGTGGAATATACTGGTATATAAAATAGTTGAATGAAATAGAACACAAGTAGAATAATCTGGGAATAACATTAATTCAAAATGATAACCAATCAGAACATCAAATGTCTATCTAAAGTAAAAATAAAGAGTAGAAAAGTGACCCATCAACCAAATCAAACAATCAACTCAGACTCAACTTAATGAAACTCAACCAAACTCATCTCATCTTGACTCAGAGTACTCGATGTGAGAACTTTCTGGGAGTTTCTCTTATTCAACAACAATCACTTATGAGCCAGTGATTGTACAATAATTTTGCTGATGTTGCCATTGCCATTTCGTACTTGCCAAGTAAAGAATGAATCAAATCTAAATCTACTAGGGATTCGGCCATTAACAAGTCCTCTATTATTTTATAGACTTCTAATCAAGAGAGTACCTTAATGTAATATAATAGTTCTAATCCTCATCTACGTTTGGCAACATAGTTAATGAGTGTGAGTTGGATGTACTCTTACTCATTTCGGTGCTTGATACTCCTCCCAAAACTCAATGCTCATAAAAGTCATCCATCTCAATCAGACTCATAAAGACTATTATCATCTCATCAACTCTATTTCAATCAGGCCTTCTGGCCTATCATATCATAATCTCATCAACTCAACTCCCAGTCAATCTCTCAAAGAGCTCAGACAAATCATTAGGGAAATAACTAATTAGACAAATTATCAGAGTTCGTTTATGAGTGCTTGTAGGACCATCAAGTTCTCTCAACCTATCATTATGCTCATATCACAATCACAATCAACATTCTCAAGTCAAGGCTCTATACTTAATCCCTAGGTTCATTCATGAATGCTTTCAAAAAGTTAATGTATAGAGTTTATACAATATCTCATGAAAAGTATTCAATTCACGAAAATAAGTTTATGATGATCATCAACATATGAAAATACATGTAATAAACATAAATTTCAAGAAAATAATTAAGAAAGTATTTCAGGAAACATGTATGGGGACTTAGGACTCTCAACTCCTCTATTACCATCTATGAGACACATCGTAGAACAATCATATGCTTTAATTTAGCCTTACATACCTGATGTGAAGCTTTCGGATAATCAACCTTGAAGGACTCTCCTTGAACTCCTCAATCCCTTGCTCCTCTCCTCTTCTCTTCTCTTTAACCCTAATCTTTATCAAGAACTTAGAAAGGCTTAAGAATGGGTTAAAGAAAACCTTTTTTTATGCCCAAAATAACTTATTTTAATCATATTTTGAGTTTAGGTTGGGTTGGGAAAGGACTGGAATGCCCCTTATGAAAAACTGAAAAAATATTCGGCTCGAGACATGGATCCGCGATGCGGGCCTTATGTATTTTAGGTAATTTTCACCAAAAATGTTTTGAATGAGGATTCTCTAATTCCGTAGAAAATTTTTGGACAAAACCTAAGTGTTGGTCTGCGACCGGTGCGTGTCGCGCACTCTCACTTAAATGTATTTTCGCATCAAAAAATTATCTTTTGATCCGATTGCTCTAAAAATCAACCGAGAACACTTCCTTGCTCAATTTTTCATTCTGATCGTATATTCAACCTCGAATTTTAAACCCAATCACCTATCTGGAATTCTATGTCTTTTCTTCTTACATCGACATAGCATTTTTGACGACTTTGGGTTGTCTTCGACCTTTCTTTAATCATCTTAACAATCTCAAGAGCATCCATAACCAGATCCGGTCCATGCACACATCTCTCCTCTAGTGGTATTTTGGTAATTTTATCGAGTGTTACAGGTGCAGATATATACTCAGGAAGAGTCTGATCTCCTCCAATCTCAGACTTGATCTTAGGGGAGATGCCCCCTCATAATCTCAGGCTGGTGTTGCTCCTCGATCCTAGCCTCTATCTCGTCCTTCAACTCTAGCCCTACCTCTACCCTGAACTGGGGCCTCAATAACAATCTTAGCAGTTGCCTCTCCTCTAGCAGAAGATGATACTCTAGTCCTAGCTATCTATCAAAAGAATAAACGACATGCAACACTAACTCAAGAATTCATGCACAACTGATTTGAAAGAGATAAAAGAGAATTTTTCTAACAGTTTCCATAGCGTTTCAAAGATAAGCAACAAACATTTTTGTGCCGATCCTTGTGACTCTATTTAGTTGGACTTGTACACATATAAGACCTATGAACCTAAGAATCTATTAGATTTTCTTCTTAGTCATTTGAGACTTTTTGAGAAGACATTAAGAGGTAATTGTTAGTCATTTGGTGGACCCTCTTGTTCCTTTATTTATACTTTGTTCTATTTTAGAAACAAAGACATTGAGATCTACATTTATCTTTTAATTTGACTTTTTTATTTGTGGCTTGTACTCATGACAATAAGATTTTGGGGGGGTATTATTGAGAATGACGAAGTTTTACATGCTTTTGTTATATTTATTAGTTTCTTTTTGTTTATTTTCTTTTGTATTTGTTGGGTTTTGATTGACTTGTCTAATTGGTAGAATAAGACTAGTGTCATCGTATCCACTTTTGAATCGTAATAGTTCTTTTTATAACTTTCATATTCTTTAAAAAAAATAATAATATGCTATAAAAAACAACCATATCACCGTTCTTTTTGATTTCACATATTTTAGACTTCAGTATTATATTGTTCATTCTACAAAATAACTTATGTTCTATATGCATTGGGTGTTTATATTAGGACCGAAATAATCAACTTTCATGTGAAAGCTAGCACAGAAAATCTTAATGTGGAAACTAGCAAAGAAAATCTTGAAAGACCATGAGTAAGACGATAAATAATAAATATACCAAAAGAGACACAAACATCCAATGTGGTTTGATCGACCGATCTACATATACAAAAAAAGATTGCTCATCTACTACATAATATGAGAGTACACAATATCGTGAGAAATCACCTCATAAATTCACTCAGAATAAAAAGAGCTTCATACAAGTATTAGCTAACACTTGTGTTCTCAAAGTCACTCCTGTGTCACCCTTGTCGATGTGGGATAGAGTTTAACTGAGTTCAGGTAAATCTCAATAAGGCGAGATAAATCTCAGTGCTGAGTCTAGGTGAATACCATACGGTGGGACAAACCTCAGCGAGGATGCTGAGTCCATAGAGGAGGTGTATGTAACAACCCATCTTAAGATAGAAAGTCTC
>DF361073.1:738-13183 GCA_000787875.1 Solanum virginianum | reverse complement strand
ATCTTAAGATGAGAAGTGCCACATTGACAAACCACAAGAGAGATGTTGGATATTTAAGTAAATAGACCTTATCTATTAGTGATTCATTTTAAAGTCGTGCGGGTCTAGATCCAAAGAGGACAATATCACTAGCGGGCTGAGTCGTTACAGATGGTATTAGAGCCACTCCAGTGTCAGCCTTGTCGATATGAGCTAGAGTTTAACTGAGTTTAGGCGAATCCCGACAAAGCGAAGCAAACCTCAGTACTGAGTCTAGGAAAATTTCATATGGCGGGGTAAATCTCAGTGAGGACATCAAGTCCATAGAGGGGGTGTATGTAAAAACTTATCTGGAGATGAGAAGTCTCACATTGGCAAAACACAGGAAAAATGCTGGGTACATAAGTTAACAAATCTTACCTACTAGTGACACGTTTTAAAGCCGTGCAGGCCTAGGCCCAAAGCGGACAATATCACTAGCGGGCTGGGTCATTACACTCAAAGCCCTTAAGACTACATTGTGAGTGCTACTAAGTTAGAAAGAATGAACCTCTATTTTATCGAGTCATAAATATTTTTCAACAAGAAAATAGGACTAGCCAAATATGAATACGTGGTGTTTTCATTCAGACAAAGAAAAATCTAAGTATGATTAAAAACTCAGAACAAATATTCAATAATTTAGAGTATTATCCCACATATTGGTTGAAGGAATAAATTGTTTCCCCCCTAATTTTCAAAGTTAAATTATCATTGTTAATATAAGGTATTGAGTTGAATATTATAGATCCTTTTCCAAGATCCATTTATTCCACAAATCGAAAAACATACAGGTCTTCTTATCTATCATGAAATATTATAACTATAGTTGACTCAAAATTTATGGACGGATCTAGAGGTACCAAGAGAATTTAATTGAACTTCCTCAATAAAAAGTTATATCATAAATATAAGTATTTCTTTTTTTAAATTTTCATATGTATAAATAAATTTTGGACCTTTGGAACATAAAATTAAAAGTGACTTGATGATTAAGGGGTTTAAATTCACCTTAAGATTTTAAATTCAAATTTCAAGCACTATATTTAAATTTTTTGAATGCCTCGTAAAAATGATGAATCCACCAATTCCAACAAATCGTCTATTCGATTTTCTTTTCAATCGACCAATATTGTAATAGTAGGGCCAATTGCATGATTGGACTTTGACCTCAATTTTTCAGATTGTGGTAATAACAATAGGAATCTCTCCAATAATTGGCTTTTGTTGGATCCTCTTATATGAGATGGGCTACTTCTTACATAAATGATAGGTGGAGAACATATATACTCCATATGCTTGCATTTATTTTTTTCTTGTCTTCTGCTCCTCCTTTTTTCAACCTGTTTTAAGGTGAAATAAGAAATCAAGTTAAAATAATAATATTAGAAAATTGCATGGTAGGGTCATGCACATTCATCCAATATCAAATAAGGGATGGAGCTATATTCACCCAAGGTGGTTAGATGAATACTCTTTATCGAAAATCTTTTTTAAATATATAGGTTAAATATAGATATTTTGATATATATCAATTGTTAAACACATTTGATACAAAAATCACCAACCGATGTTCTAAAAATATGAATACTTGACGAAAATGCTGGCTCTGCCACTGGTCAAATATCGACTTTGATCAAATTTTTAAAATTGAAAAACTTCTCCAAAATTCTTTCCATCAATTTAAAAATCATATCACTCATCCCTACAAGTTATAATACCAATTTAACGCTATCGGATGAGTCAAACAAGAAAAACAAGCGAATATCACAAAATGATCTTGAGAATCATCAATCACAATAATTATGATCTTCTACTATTTATCGGCCTTACACAAAAATAGTAAAGAAAAGAAAAAGAAAGAATAAGATGATGTCCATTCATGGAATGCAAAGCTAGCTTTCCATAATCTTCCCATTTTGATAGATTTGACATTTTAACTATGTGTTTATCATCCTGAAAATGACATTAAGTGGTGCAGGGACACTGTATAAATGAGTATCATAGCCAATGAAGGGGAAAAAAAATATATGAAAATAACAGTGCAAAACCATATTGAATAAAGTAAACAAAATTATTGATTGGGATTAAATTTTCAAAAATTGAAAATATTTTCCTTGGTGTTATACTTTTATTAAACAATCGAGGAAAAAATTGAAACAAATCAATAAATCATATACATAAATTTTACAATTTTTCATATACAATATATAAATTTTTATATAATTATAAATACTTAGTATTATTAGGCTAATGAACTGTAGCCCTTGAGGTCATATCTTAAAGGGAAGTTATGGATTTAAACTTCTTTATTCAAAGAAAAAACTGTGAAATTTACCTATAATATTTTCTTACCTTGTATTTCTTGTCAATTTCATTCACTTGATTAAACTTATCGATTTTAAGATATTTTATCCATAATTCAAGATTAGAACTTTTAAGATTGAAAAGGATGCAAAATTCTTTTCTAAAACCAAACTGGTGGATATTAATTATATTTCGTTAAATTGATTTTAATAATTAAAAGTTTTAGTAAATTGATTTGATTTTGATTTTAATTTTAATAAAAAAATCATATTCAAATTGAACCGTGAATCCCTCCTAATTCCTATCTGATTTTAATTAATTCTTGCCTCATAAACTAGTTTTTTAGGGTTGAGTTAGACTTATAACAACAATAACATGTCCAATATAATCCCACAAGTAGCTGGGTTAAGGAAGATAGAATGTATGTACATAGTTCTTACCCCCTGCCTTTTATGGGATAGAAAGATTATTTTCAATACATCCTTAACTCACGAAAGTGCAATCATAGGAGGATTATAGAAAAATAACGACATCAACTAGAAGTAGCAAGAAATAGTAAAACTAAAGAATAAAATAGCATGCCCATATTAGGTCAGACTACTAAATAAAAAGAAGATGAGAAAAGGAAAATAGCTCCCTGCTTCCCCCTCATAAAAGTACTACAATACATGACTATCTACTATACTTATCTCGAAATCTTTGACTTTTAAATTTTTTTATCTAAGGTCATGTTTTTAGTAAGTTAAAGATGTGTAATGTTATGTGTGCTTACCTCTTCCCAATTCTTATTAGACCTCATAAAATCTTCTAGAGCCTACTCTCACACTTCTTTGTTGTCCCTAGGTACACCTCTTCTTCATATGTCTAAATCATTTTGGCTTACTTTCCTCATCTTATCTGCCACCAGAAGGGGATCTTCTTGGAAGGGTGGAATTGCAAATGCACTGGTTATTTGGAAGAACTTTTTTTGCAAGGGTGGGAGTGCATTACAGAAAATGCCTCAGTAGAGGCCATTTCTAGCTTGTCATGTATAACTTTGTTCCTAATCCTCCGTTCCTAACCCAAGTCTCTCTTATTAAGCCCACACCTTTTTTTATTTTATGATCCATATTTTTTTTAAAAAAATTGATATTATCAAAACCAATAATCGTATATCACCATTCTATTTGTTTTCTTTGATTTTTTTTGTTGCATAGTTTAGACTCTCATATTATGTTGTTCATGCTATGAATATCTAACGTTCTGCATACATGGGATGTTTAGAATATTGTCCTATATATTGGTTGAAGAAATAAATTCTCTCCCGGTTCTTCTACATCCTTACCTTTTAATTATGAGCTAACTTTTGAAATTAAATTATACCCAAAGTATATTTTCTTAATATAAGGTATTGAGTCTGAATATTTTAGATCCTTTCCCAAGATCCATTTTTTGCACAAATCGAAAGAAAAATCAAGTGCTCTTACTTCTATCTTCTTTCTATGCAATTGTACTGGTAGGGTCAATGGCATGATTGGGCTTTGACCTCAAATTTCTCAGATTGTGGTAATAACAATATTTAGAAATCTCTCCAATAATTGGCATTTGTTGGATTCTCTTATAGGAGATAGGCTACTTTTTGCCACAAATGAAGGGGGGAAAACATAATATATATATGTTGCATTTATTTTATTTTCTTGTCCTTTCCTCCCCTTTTCAACCAAGTTTTAAGGTCAAACATGAAATCAAATCAAAATAATAATGTTGGGAAATTGCATGATAGGAAGTGTCCTGTGATTTTTAGTGGTCTGAGCAATTATAGTGGTAATTGTACTTTGGAAGGGGTGACCCATTAGTGTGCATATATTGAAAGCAAAGTGGAATTTCCAAAAACAAGATGCGGCTTACTTGGGTTCCAATTTGTGGAAGAGTCCTGAGACATCATGACTACAAATATGACTAAGAAAAGACTTAAAATAATGATGATAGGGACATGATTTGGTCCCAAATCTGAAGTATATAACTAACCACAACTATATTTTTACTAGTGTGGGGTCATTTTTTATTGTATTCACTTTACTTTTCTTGGTGAAGTAGGGAAGGTCTGGGTATGAAAAAGGGGTATAACCTCTAAATTAAGCAATGTTTTGATTTCAACATAAGTTATGATGAAATTAATTATGTAATGATTAGTTATGATGAGATTAATTAATTTGGTATCATTTCTTAGTGCTTGTTTAGTTTTATTTACAAAAAGAATAATATGAATTGCATAATTTATAAGAATAACTTGTTGTTTAAAAAAACATTCCCTGTAAATGTAAAATGTGTGAAGCTTTCGCCTGGTGACACCTTTCAAACTTTAAAAACCTATTTTGATCCCTTAGTCTACGAGCTAGAGTCCATGGCTCATAGACCCTTCAACGGGTCATGAAATCCTTCATGCTTTGACTTCCAGGCTTCAAAATTATCAAGTCTAGTGCCTATCCTCGAGGACTATCTACGGTCCGTAAGCCCAACCATAAGCCATAGATGGTCTCGTACTTGCATATCCAAAACCCAATTCCTGCACCTTTTCTAGTTTCTATAACTTTCCAATGTACGGGGAGTTACAACATCAATATGTTGAACATAAGTCAAGTATGCTAGACACCTCTACCCCACTATTTTCTCAGCTCGAATATAAGATATAACCTTATATTGCTTAGACTCCCTTCCCACTCTAGTCTTTCCCTACTCGGGATCTCTAGAGTTATAACTTTAGCATTACAATTAAGCATTGCATGATAGGGAAAAACCAAGTCATGCCTAAGATCATGTCAAAATCGGTCAAGTCCAAAATCACTAAATTAGCCCAAGTCTAGGACCCCATAAACGTAACAGAAAAAAACATGATAGACATAGGTGATACAAACTCTCCAACTAGGGCGGAAATAGGGATGGAGGTGTCTAACATATCACAAGTTACATCAAACCCCAAGGTAAAACTTACTCTCCAACTAGGACAGAAAGGGATGGATTGGAGGAGTCTAACATACCACAAGTTACATCAAAACCCCAAGGTAAAATTTACTAACGCACAAGAATAAGTAGAACTTGGATCAAACAAGTAGTGGTCATCCACTTACAAACAAAAATAGTACTTGTAATCACAACATCAAATGCCTCAACCTCTATCCTGCTCGAAAAAGCATAAAATTGATCTCGATCATCTTGGAAGGGAACCTTTTTACCTATCTACTGCTCCTCTACCTACATTATCAATACCCCAACCACCACGGCCTCTCTAGCTCCCTCTTCATCCCTTGTACAAGTCCTCTATTTTTAATTTGTTACCTTCATCTATGATAAGTATTATAACTTTAGTTTCTTATTATACGAGGTCAGTTATAAAGAGATGGGGACACTCCCTCATCATATGCCCTGGATCTTCATAATTATAAGAATTGTGATCAATAGAAGGAGGAGTACCTAGGATGGAAGTAGCTCCCTGACCCTCTTGTGCAATAGCCTATTGTGAAGTCCCAGAGTGCCCACCTGTGGAAGTAGGCATGGTTGACTGAATTGGACGAGCTACAATGGCCGGCCTACCTAAACCTCTAGAGTAAAAACCTTAAAAATTACCAACACTCTTATGGTATCTTGGCAAACGTCTTGGCTTGCCCAACCTTCCTCACTCCCTCTACCTTCCTCACAACAAATCTAATACTCTTATACTATTCACAAATTTTGTAACATATCTTGACAAGGCATGAAACTTAGCCTCTTAAGTGGCTACAATCATGCTACCCTACTCACGTTCCATAAACTTATCCTTCTTGCAATCCCTCAGAGTCCGGAGCATATACTCTTTTAATAATAAAGCATGAAATTTAGTCCAAGTAAATGGTGGTAAAATGGGCGATCGACACTCCACCACAAATTGGCATCACCCTAAAGCTAAAAAGTCACAAATTTAACCCCATGTTGATGTACAATGCACAACTTGTAAAGCCTTTCATAGTAATCTAGGGTGAACTCATATGCATCCTCACTCTCTGAGCCTTGGCATATTAGAGGTTTCAGCTTTAAAAACTTGATCTACATCACATGCTCAGTGTCAGTCATCATCGGGCCCAAAAGGAGATCGAAGAATGCATATTAGCTATTATTCTATCAATAGTAAGAGCCACAACTACTACGAGATGAGTGGCTGGAGCTAAAGCCAAGGGCACAATAGGAATGACTCCAGAATAAACCAAATCGGAATGAAAATTTAATACCTATTGTGTGATGGATGGGTCCAAAGAGGGAAGCTTAGCATTTCAAGCCTATGCATTTTTCTCAAACAGTCAGCTCCTCCATTGAATTGTTCTTGAGAGGTACTGGCCTGAGACCGTTACTATGCGTATTAACCATCTATAGAAAGAAGCGTGAAAAAGGTTAGATATCAATTTGAATCACCAAATATTAATTGGAATAAAGTCATATCACGAAAAGAAAAGAGAGGAAAAATATAAGAGCCGTAAAGTCCTATTGCCTCTCAAAGAAAAGTAAACGCGTATTTGTACTATTTTGCAAGACTTTAGAAGACTCATTTTGGTACAACATAATGAACTTAGGCACTGATACCAATTTTATCATGATCGCAAACATGCCTTGATGAGTGACATCTACACTAACCCTTTGGTTTAATAACTAATACTACAACCTAATAAAATAATCTAACAAGAACTAGGCATTTAAAAATACGAAAGCAGTTTTAAATAAGGCAAAAAGTGAGTTACCATAACTCAATAGAAATAAATTAAGCAATGCGGGAAGTACTCCCTAGAATCTGAAAATCATCACACCAAAACTTTATCTAAACATTTAACATAAAATGATGCAATCCCAAGAGTTCAGAATAAAATAACGTCCAAATATCTAAGTCCAAGAAACAATTGGACTAAGAAAAATAGAGGAATTCATGATAGACCTAAATGAGTTAGCTCACCTTTGAATTCTGAATCAATAGTTTGCTAACTGATGCCTCTCAATAGCCATATGAAAATGCCCTGTACTCAACAAAGAAAGATCAAGTGCAGTATCAATACACATAACAATAATGCACTAGTAGGATCATGCAGCTATTTTAATAAGTGAAATATATAACAAGAAAGTATGACTTAGTAAACAACACATATAGGGAAAGAGTACAATTTCATAATTCATGCTCAATATACTAATTTCAAAATTACTAAGTCTCAATGCAACAATCAATAATAGTCTTTTTATAGGATCGACACTCAAACTGTTAGAGTGTCGGGAGACACCTGATCTAATAGTTAGTGTGTTGGAACGTGACACCTAATCCAATAATAATACGCATGCCAGAATGTGACATCTAATTCAATAATATGTCAAAACGTGACATTCGATCCAATAATGTATCAAAGCATGATACCCAATCCACAAATACAATCACAAATATAACCACAACGACAAATTCACACCTTGCCATGTTTAAATAATAGGTTTATTACATGCAATTTGATCATGATTAGTCATTTACTAGGTTCATTCCATCTTCCCTATTTATATACATGTAAGTAATACTATCACATAGTTAATAAGAACATAAAATACAAATGAGAATCAATAACCATCACCTACATCGAAACAAGCACCGAAGCCTTTCAAAGAATAGGAGTTTCTCCTTGTTCAATGCTTTGGCTCCTTCTTGATCTATGAAAAACCAAGAAATATGATAATCAACAAATAATGGCCTAATAATTCAAATGATATCAAAATTCTAATCGTTGGCCACTTTCGATGATCATTCCCCCATCTAGAGCTTTTTCCCCACCATTAATTGCAGCCAAGATCTTCCCCTATGAGAACTTTTCTAGATTCTAAGGTCTAAAAATCATCAATTAACGAGTTAGAGGAATGATTATCTTACCTTTAACTATGAAATAAGTGGAAAGTAAAGAAAATAAGTCCTAAGACACAACTGGTCTCTCAAGGACAGAGTGAATAAAAATAATTTTGGGATTTTTCAAACTTAAATTCATAATTGTCCTGCCATGGCGGCCACTTATCCTGCCATGGTGGCACCGCCATAGTGGGATCTGACCTATCGTGGTGGGTTGTACGGAGACAGAAACTTCATAACTCACGTCCTAAGTCCCCATTTTACAACACATTCTCAACACAAGACTATCAATCACTTACTCTTAACGACAAGATCAATTTCAGGAGTTCTACTTGCCGGAATTTAATTTCATAAAGTCGTACGAGCTCCTTATTGTCTTGGCTATAAATTCAAAAGATCAAGTTCAAAACATTAATCCCCAATCCATTATCGGATTACCCCAGAATACAATTCCCTAGTCTGAAGTTTAAGCTATAAAAATTAAGCTTCATACTAATGGCCTGATGTTTCCCTGTATAGCTTCTTCATAGCATTGCAGTAATTTGCTTTCTTGGTGTAGATTATTTCTTGGTTATAATTGCTTTCTCTTAATATTCTTTTCTATGTTTTCTCCTTTTCCCATTAAAGATGTTAAAATTCTATTTATTTCTCCTTCTAGACTGTTGATTGTCATGTTTCTTCTATTTGCAATCAGAGAAGACAAATCCAATAATATATTCTGAAATTACATTTTTAGAACTAGGAGTTGAAACCATTTCATTTTTAGTGTTCATTGCATATATGTTCAACATTATTTTGCTAATAGCTGTCATATTTTTCTTTTTATTACTGAATTGATTTGCTTGAGTTGAGGGCCTTTCAAAAATAATCTCTTTACCTTGGTGAGGTAGTGATAAAATTCATATATGCTCTAGTCTCCTCATTTGTTGCTTGGATTTTCTTTCTAACTCCTCAAGTGCAAGATTATTACATTAATTAATTTCTGAGAAAAATTATTTTACATCTCTGCAACTTCGATTCTTCAAACCCAAACTATATATTTTTATTTATTTATTTATTTATTTATTTATTTTCACGGAACAAATCTGCAATTTTCAGTTCCAAACAAGATACAATGTATGAACTCTAGAAATCTGAATGCAATTTTAATAGCTACTAAAGAACACAAATTTCAGATGATCAACTTAGACAATTATAACATTTTCTCAATTGTGAAAAACACTTTATCAATTAATTGTATGATGCTAATCTAAGTTGCTTGGATTCTCCAAAAATGTTGCGGTATATGTGTTGGATCCTTCAAATGATGGAGTACTCTGAAGGATCTGACACACACCTATACTTTTTATATGGCATTTTTGAAAAGTTCAAGCAACATTTATGCTAACTAGAAGTTTTGATGTGTTTTTAATGTCTATCTAGTGAAATTAAGACCTTGCTGTATAATGCTATCAAAGGCGAGGAATATGAGAACTATCCTCTTGCAATACTATAAAAGAAAACTAACAAAGTCAAGCAGACAATAATCAGCCTTTTCGTGAATGAGTATGAATTGTTTCAAATGAAAGAAATAAAACTCTTGAAAACATGTTTGCTTGTTTGAGTAAAATTATTGAAAAACTCAAGGCATCTGATAAAACTTAACTCATGGTAGATTATATAATGAGAGTTCAAGAAGAAATCTATGAATTGCAAATACAATTCAATGGCACGTGAAATCCTCCAACTAAATCTCAATTAGATCTAACTAATTGACATCCATAAATAAATTAACTAATAAAGACTCTGCTGGTGACAAATCTACCTCCAACAAGATCTATTACACTTTTGTCACTAATAATGTATTACAATTCATGCTTTCAAGTTCAATGTCACATAGGGTGATAGGTTATATGCAACATTCAACTAGGGTCTATATGAAATAATGTATAACCAATTACTTTAAATACTTGACTCATAATCACATCGATTTATTTATTAATATGCAAGAATTTGTTTGAATTTAAGAATATTTTCAAGAACTCAGTCATGGGGAATTCAAAGACTCAAACTAGACCATTAATTCTGCTAAACAGGAAAATAGGGCATGTGGACAAACTCAATCCACGTTTTAGTTAGCCTTACATATCAGGAACAAAGATTTGAATAGTCAATCTTAGAAGATTTGACTTGATGCTCTAAACCCTAGCTTTCTCTTTTCTCTCCTTAACCCTAGTTTTCAAATTGCTAACGTGTAAATGATGGAAAAATTACACTTAAAAACTTATATGAGTCAAATTTAGCCTCAAAACAATGGGGGTTAAGTATAGGAGAGGTGGGGAAAAGATCAAAATGCCGCTCATTAAAAATTGTCATCAGATACCATGATGGAGCTAGTCCATGATGCGGACTTGTTCTAGCATGATTTTGTGTGTTCTATCATAAACATATAGGTTAGCTATTGTTCACTTAAGTAGTAAGATTCTGATATGCTTCCGGTATGCATATAAGTTTCCAATAAACCAATGTCAATATTGGAGAAAGATGAGTTCGGGATGGAGTTTTGATAATTTGTTAGATTACAGAGGGTGATTTTTAGGCTACTTAGACTTTTGATTTGATTCTCGAGGCTTTCAAATTAGTTTCGAGTTATTGCTTAAAAGTTTGAAATTTTACAAGGTAAGAGTTTACTTCAGTCAATATTTAGTCTAGATGACTGCATAAATCAGTTATTTGATGATTTTAATAAATCTGGAACATTATTGCTTCTAGTCTAGCAGCAGATTAGGTTTGTTTTACGGAGTCCTGACTACATTTGAAGGGTCCATTCGAGAATCTGTGATTTGTTTGAGATTGTTGGTTTTCTCATCTAATGCAGTGTTATTTATGATCTAATGACTTGATTTGAATAGAAAATTCAATTTTTTTCCTTGTGGGAATGGGTTTGACTTTTGGATTAATATTCTGGACCCAAAAAAGAATTGTGCAATATGGTTGTCTATAAACACGTACACTTATGTAGATATGTATTTGACCAGATTGAGTATTTTTTGAGAATTTGAGATAAGGTAAAGCCATAATTTGACCTCACACCAAGTCAAGACTTTTTTTGATACTTTCCGAAGTGTTAGTGTGTTGATTGATTGTGTCACGATCCAAGCCTAGAGCCTAGATATGACATGGCAAATGGAGAATCCAAAGAAACCCCAAACAAGCCATATCACATACACATCCTTGATTGCGGAAGCAAAATAAGGTATCAACAAGTAGAAATAGAACATAAATGAAACGGGGCTAAAGGTGTGTTTCATAATAGCATAAGCATAATTGGAGTCAAGCTCATAAATACAAACAAACATAATATTCAACGACACCTCTACTAGTAGATGGAGCGGGGGACAAGACATCTCGCGGGCTCACCCTCATAGATAAGTATCCAAACCTATAGATAAAGTCTTAACATAGGCATGAAAGAAAATAGATATTGTCCTCGGATATGAGGACTCACCAACAACTAACTTCAATGATCCGGCTAGCTACGTGGAGGAGGAGGATCAATACACTACTAAAAAACTGCCAAAAAGCGATGAACAAAAAAGCGATGAACTGCGTCACTCCCAAAAGCGATAGACTAAAGGACACAGTCCGTCGCTTTCTCCTTTTTATTTTTTTTAAAATTAAATAAGTAAAAGCAACGGACAATGTTTAAAATTCCGTCGCCTTTTTTGGCGATTTTTTTCGTCAATTTTTCTATGAATATATAATTATTTAATATAAAAGCAACGCCATTTCGTCGCAATGTTTTTTTAAATTTTTTTAATTTTAAAAATTGCGACGGAGAAAATGATACTGTCCGTCACATTTTTTATTAAATTTATTAATTTTAATTTTTTTAAAATTGCAACGAACTTCACCACCCAGTCCGTTGTAAATTTGGTCAAAATTTTTTTAATGAAGGGCGACGAGCAAAAAGACGTCGTTCATCGCTCCTCACCTATTATAAAAAGACCCAGAGTCATTTTCAGTCATTTTTTCCTTTTCCTAAACCCTTTTTTCTCTCTAATACCCTAATCCCACTACCCCGATCACGCCGCCCCACCCCCAGCGCTGTTGGCCACCACTGCCGCTGCCATCGCCGCTCCAATGCGTCTTCCCCATCCCCTAAGGTACTAGTTATTGTTATTAATCTGTATTACCAAAAATAAGAACAGTGTATGAAAATAATTTAAGAATAGAAATCGAGCCCACTGAATGCACAGTGTATTT